>CM059229.1:4949943-5097443 GCA_030347435.1 Clarias fuscus
TCGTCATTACTTTTCCTTTTCCTTCAGATGAAGATCGGCTGTCGAAGAGGAAGAGCATCGGGGAGACGATCTCTCTCCAAGTGGAGGTCGAGTCCAGAAACAGTCCTGAGAAAGAGGAGGTCAGAAACACACACACACACACACACACACACACACACACACTTGCATATCTATGAAATGATTAAACTATTTCATTTTTTTTATTTGTTTAATTGAATCAGTGAGTCAGTTTATTGATTAAGGGTCAATTCACACTTTTTAAAATTATTTACGTAGGCAAACGATAAACAGTCTAAAATTTACAAATTCCTTTTTTTTTTTTTCAATACATATATCTCACCTTTTTCTAAAAATATAAAAACATCTTCCATCGTCCTCAAAGTACAAGAGTTTTTACAAGTTTGTTGTTGCGTTTTCTTCTTTTGGGTTAATTTGGTTGGTGCAACACCGCCACCTACTGGACTGGAGGGTTGCGCTTTGCACGAGACACCACAAGTTACACAGCATTTCAATGTTTATTAAATCCTTCCATAATCCTTTGAAATCTGTAAGAAATACGGCTGCTCGAGACACACTCTCTAACAGCACGGTGTTTATTCTGCGTCCACAGAGGACACCAGCTGAGGAAATCACATTCGAAGCACTTAAGAACGCCATAGGTGAGTCTCTTAGTCTAGATGGACTTCACACGTTTCAGTCTCCTCTCTGTAAGAAGCGAGAACTTTCCAACACTCACTGTAGTCAGTTCAGTTAAGTTTCAAAAAAATATGAGGATTCGATGCGAGTCAAATGCTTTTAAAAAGAGGGAAAAAAACAACAACAGGGAGAACAGAAATGTGAGTCGAGTGAATGTAAGGAGAGAGAGAGATTTCAGTCTGGAAAACAGACAGGACTCACTTGATCCAAGTCCCGCCCACTTTCAGCTCGAGTGATCATTCGAGCGACACGACAACTCACCAACCACTGACTTTTACCCTGTCATGTTTGGAAAAATTAAACGCAATAAAAACATAAATTCATTAAAAAAAAATCCAAATGAATCTAAGGCAGTAACGAAGGAAGAGATAAAAGAAAAAAAATGATGGAAGGTGCACAGATGTATACATGTATACGTAGATAAACATCCACATTGAAAAATGAAATTAAACAATCAGTGAATGAAGGAAAGACAAGAAAGGAAGTGAATCGATGAATCAACAACAAAAAAGAAAGAACGGAAAAGAAAGGAAAAGAGAAAAGGAAGCAAGGGGGAGGAGTGGACGAAAGAAGGTCTGTCTTTGTGTCCTCAGTTCAAGCCTGAGCTCGAACTGGTTACTGTCCGTGCTGGAGTCACCAGAGAGAGGAAAGAAAGACTGAAGAAAGGAGTGAAAGAGGGAACATAAAAGTATAAGTAAGGAAGAGAAAAAAAGGAGAAGGAAGGAAGAAAAAGATGATGATATAAGGGTGAAAGGTATTTAAATGTGTATTGGTGAGCTACGAAAGAAGGAAGAAGTGAAGGGAGGAATGACAAAAAAGGAAATAAATCAGTGAGTGAATGGATTAAAAGAAAGGGGATTTTTTTTTTTTTTTAAAGAGAAGTAAAGGAGTAGAAGGGTGCCAATACTTTTGCAGTCAACTGTATAGTACAGTACAGAGGAGTGATAAAAGGGTCATCATGACATAGCAGGTTGTTATATCTGTGTGTGTGTGTGTGTGTGTGTGTGTGTGTGTCGCGCAGTGGACAGCGTAGGGATGGAGGAGCAGGAGCGTGAGCGGAGGAGGCAGGTGGTGGAGAAGTTCCAGAAGGCTCCGTTCGAGGAGATCGCGGCACACTGTGGAGCGAGAGTGAGGATCTCTGAGGCTCGTATTGAGAACAGTGTGATGGTTCAGTCTCTGCTTCAGGCTCACCTGCTTCTCTCTCTCTCTCTCTCTCTCTCTCTCTCTCTCTCTCCCCACAGGCCACGATGCTCCAGAGCAAACTCAGCCAGATCTTCGAGATCACAATCAGGTGAAATCACACACAATGAAAGATTTGCCATTAAAAAAAAAAAATGTAATCTAAACATGTCCATTTCGCTTGGGGTGAAAGTTTTCCCGCCTTTGAAATCATTCATATTGCGAACTTTTAAAGGAGTCTCACAGTTTCTGAGCAGATTCCTCACAAGCATAAAACAGGACGTTGCTAAAAAACCCGCCCACTTTCACAGGAAGTAATGTATGACTGGCACTGAATACGACCAATCACAGACCTGTTCCTGTAGCCGGCGTCAAAGAAGGAACGGAACAAAGGAAACAAAGTAATAAAAAGGAAAGAAAGGAGAGAGATAACAAAACAATGAATAAAAGGAGAGAAGGAAGTTATGAAGAGGGGGAAGAGAAGCTTAATCAGAACGAAACAGAGAGAGAATAAATCTAAGAAGGAAGACTGTAGGGAAAGAAGGCACATAAGAAGGAAGGAGAAAAGGATGGAAGCAGTGAATAAAAGGAAGGAGGGGAAAAAAGGGGCAGAAGGAAGGAATGAACATAAAGACGGGGGGGGGGGGGGGGGGGAGTATGCAGAGAAGGTTGGCTGGGTAGAAGGAAGATAAGTAAAGAAGTTAGGAACAAGTTAAAGTTAAGAATAAATGAAGGATGAAGAAATAAAAGGAAAAAAAAGGAAATAATTAAGGAAGGTAGAATAGAAGGATTGACTGAAGGGGGAAAAAAACAAGGAAGGGAATAATCGAGTGGAAGCAAGGTGAATAAAAGAATGAAAGGTGAATGAAGCGACCTGAGGATATATAAAAAGCGTAAGGAAGAAAGTCAAAGAAAAGGACAAAGGTAGAAATTAATGGAAAGGAAGAAAGAAAACGGAAGTAAATCAGCAAAGAAATAAGAAAGAAAAATGGATATGAAATGCAAGAAGGATTACTAAGAAAAGTAGAAATAAGAATGAAACAGTAAAATGATAAAGGAAAGGACCTGAAGATACATAAAATGAGTATAAGGAAGGAATGAAATAATTGAAGGAAAGCAAAAAAACAAAAAATGTATTTTAAAAAAAGAAAGGAGGAAGAAAACAGGACCTGACATGAAGGAAAGAAGGAATATAAAGAGGGAAAGAAGGAATAAAAAAAAAAAGGTTTGAACAAAAGGAAAAAGGAGGTATACAGTACAAGAATGAAGGAAATTAAAGAAGGAGCATGAACCAAAAGGATGAGAAAATGGATGTCGTGCTAGAGAAAGTAAATGAGACAATGAATAAATTACGGAAGGAAGAAAAAGAGTGAAATTAAGTAAGGAAAGAAAAAAGATGAATAGAACAATGAATGGAGAACCTAAAGAGAAATACAAGATAGGAACAAGTGAAGGAAAGAAAACAGGAAACTTACTTGCTAGGAAGGAAAGAAGGAATACAAAGAGGGGGAAAAAGGTGAAAAGGATGATGGGTAGAAGGAAAGGATGAATGAATGAAAAAAGGAAGCTTGTAGGATACGAAAGTACATCAGAATGAAAGAAATAAAGAAAGAGCATGGGAAACAGAAGAAACAAACGGTGGAAGGATGGATGTAATGAATGAAGTCAGAAGAAGAAAATGAGATGGAATAAGTTTTTTAAAAAACATAGAAAGCAACGGAGGAAAGATGAATGAAGTAATAAATGGAGAACCTGGTTGAGATAAAACAGGAAACTGACTTGTTGGGAAGGAAAGAAGGAATGCTGGGTAGAAGGAAAGAAAAAAGAAGGAAGGTGTTAGGAAAAAGGAAGTACATAAGAGTGAAGGAAGTAAAGAAGGAGCAAGGGAAGCAAAGAGGAAGGAAGAGTGGTAGACGGATATAAATGAATGAAGGCAGGAGAGGAAAATAAAAAGTTAGAAGAAGAAAAGGAGAAGAAGGTAGAAAGAAAAAAAGAGCGAAGAAGGAATTCAGCTCGTGAATGTTGTGGTTTGTGGAAAAGTGCACATCACTTCATGGATGTTTTGTGGGCGGAGCTTGTGAGTGTGCCCCTGTCGGTTCTAACCGGGTCTGGGTTCTTGGTTCTGTTCTTGTCTCCCGCAGGCCTCCTCCCAGTCCATCAGGCACCATTACAGCCAGCTACGGGCAGACGCAGACCCGCTCCGTCCCCATCTACGAGATGAAGTTCCCTGACCTGTGTGTGTATTAGCATAGAGTGAATGAAAAGAAGCTCAGACAACGCAGCAACAGTGTGTGTGTGTGTGTGTGTGTGTGTGTGTGTGTGTGTGTGTGTGTGTGTGTGTATATACGTGTGTGTGTGTGTGTGTGTGTGTGTACAGAAGGTATTACCCAAACATCTACGTTCTTTATCGTCACAGGCAAGCCTCCAGCGTGTTTTCTTTGCACTGTGACTGACAATGGCACGACCACGCCTCGGGGCGAAGAGAAAAGCCAGTGAGGTGCCATTACTTTTACTCCACAGCCTTCTGCTCAGATCCGGTCGTGTCGTCCGCCATGTTTAACGATCGTCTCGTCTTTGGAAAGTTCTGGAATTATTATTGTTTTTTTGTTTTTTTAATGCAGAAATGCATGTTATACACACAGTTTTAATTTCTTGGTCTCGGTTCACGCGGTAATCTTAGCCAGTTTTGTTAAATTAATCAGTTTTCTCACACCTCCTTACTGGTGCTACTTTTACAGTGTTGGAAATGTGGACACCCTGAACATTAGGGGGCAAAAAAAAAAAAAACTTAACCGAATCCTTTTCTTCAGATTTAGCCACAGGAATGATTTCAACACTAACAGATTAGCACTTTGCATTATTTACTGACGCACTCACGCGCACACATGCTCAAGGATATTTGTTTGGGCGTAAACAGGGCTTTAAAAAAACAAAAAAAAAAACTAGAATTGCACTGAAAATAATCCGACTGCATACAGTAATAGACTGACTGAATTATTATTAATATAATAATTTTTTTAATTTTAAAGCATCTATAAGCAACTTTCCGTATGGTTTAATGACATTAGTTATGACTAGTGATCTCAAAAATGTAAATATGCTCGTGGATATGAACAGAAATTTTAGTTTTAAACCGCACTGACTTTTCTAACGTAGAGTTAGCGTGCGTACAGGTGACGGCGTGTGTGTACGTATGTATGTGTGTGTGTGTGTGTGTGGTGCTGCGCTCCAATGAAGAACTAACCAGCATGACATGACCACTATCACACGAACCTGGAGCACGAACAATAGTTTATGGATTGCTGCATAAACTATCTCCGCCGGGATACGGACGAACGCACCGATGTACAGTAGTGTTCTCACGCGTCTTGTGTCCGAAACGTCACATTCGAGTGCATGTTTCAGCAGTTAATCAACATTCTATGAAGAACATATATATATATTTTTTTTTTCATTTGATCACGTACTGCACATACACAGGAAAACCACATTGTTGCTTTTATTCGTTTATTTTTTTTTTTATATAGTTGTGCATTTGCCAGTGATGGTTGGCTGTTTTTTAAAAAGATGAAGGGATTCTCTTTCATGTGGTTTTAAATGCAAATTCGATGGTTTTATCGTGCGTATTATTGTGCGAGCGTTTTATCGCTGTCAGAGCGTGAATTCACGTCCTCGTTACTGATGTGTCTCGTTCCTGTGTGTCCGTCTGTCTTACAAATGAAGCCATGATCTAAATGAAGATAAAAATCGAAGATGGCACAATTGTAATTCTACCTTTTGTTTTTTTGTTGTTGTTGTTCAGATGTGGGTCAAAAATGTAAAACATATACAAGCGTTATTTAGACTTAAGGTTCAAAGTATTAACAATTTTGAATGGGAAATAGATGTGGACTGCTGCTGGTTTCTTATTATATAATTGTTTGTTTATTCGTCTTTTCTGGTAATAGGATTTTGATTTTTTTTTTTTTAAGTTTTAATTCTTTATTATTATTATTATTATTATTATTATTATTATTATTACTTCATCACACATGAAGTTAAATGAAATATACGTCCATGGTTTAATTGGTCAGATTTCAGACTAAGCTCAGCTTAAAATTCTATATCAAAACTAAATATTTGTTTCCTAATTATTATAATTATAATTAATGTTTAGATTTTAAGATTGAATTCAGATTGAAGTTTATAAAGCTCTACCTTTACTGTTATTGTAAGAAATGAAATCTGTGGTACTACAGTTAGAAATTTAAATGTAAACATCTGGATTTTTATGCTTTCAATTTCTTATGTAAGTTCTTATTGATTTTTTTTTAAGTTGCAGTTTTTACTGAGTATACAGCACCTATACTATACTGGTTGTATAGTTTAATTAGATTGAGTTGAAATTCTATTAATTGGCATAAATAAAGTTCAATAAAATCAGATTTTTATAGCAAGTTTAGAAAATTATTTGCTGCTACAAAGTTAATTTCAGAAATATTTCTTTCAATAGAAATAATATAAAAATAGAAAAATTAAAACTGCATGATTGGCTCATTGCAGCTAAAACAGAAACATTGCTCTTTTTTTTTTATATTTGTAAAATTTCAATCTGAATTTGAAATGGGTTGTGCTATAACTAGCTAGAATTTCTTTTGTCTGAATTGAATTTGGAAAAACTGACTTTGAAACCTTGCACAACAAGTTTCAGTTTTGATTCAGAAGTCAAAATATACATGTTTTAGCTTTTTTCCCACTTGACTTTCCCACTGAATTTTAATGCCACATTTCTCATTATTTTTTTACAAAAAATGCATTTGTACTTGTTTATTTATGGAAATTTGCATAACCATGCCAAAATTCAAATTGAGATTTGATGATCACAATTTAAATTCAGATTTACAGAAAGTCTAACACTATTTGTTATTTTTAAAGAAATGGTTTATGAAGTTTGTTTATTTGAGTTTGAATTCTGAAATGAGAAAGCTTAATATAAATTCAAAACTCAATTTTAATGCTGTTTAAAATTGTATAATGCACTCTAGATATAGAAATGAACTGAAACTGAAGTGCAGTTGATTAACAGATATGATCAGGAAACTGAAACACTTCATTACATCAAGAAACACTTTAAATTCGATTTCTATTATTTACTATTTTTAGTTTTGCTAAATTATTTTGTCTGATTTTGCCAGCAAATTGCCTAATGAAAAATGTGAATTAATAGCTTGACCGAATACTTTTGAGAAATTGTGTGCTTTATTTTGAACTGAAATTAATCAATCATTGCTTGATTAATTAAAAAAAATGCTTAAATTTAAAACATGTAATTCAGATTTTAAATCTTCAGTTTTGTAAACACAAAATTAAATTTCAGTTCGGAACTTAATTTCAAATGGTATAATATAGCATAATTAAAAATATATATATTTTTATATATATACAATTTTTTTTTCATTTAAGTACAATTTTCTAATGGCATGAGTCAAGCCCCACAGATTTACTGTAAATCAAATTAAAATATCTTCAAGTATGTGATTAAATTGATTACCCATTATTATTACTACCTGGCTATTAACAGTGGGGTGCGTTTTATTTAGTTTTTTATTTTGTTTGTTAAACCTGTGACCGTTTTCTTGACTGCATCAAAACTTCACCAAGTGTCGCTCATTTCCTGTTTTCATGTAAAACTGGAACGTTCGGTTATAAATCTGGGAATTGTATGAGAATATTCGTGTCGCACTGAGACAAAGCGAGACAGGACAGGTTGTCTGTTGTTCACGTTGCCGTGTAAATGTTCCAAGTGGAAAATAATGCTCATGTCAGAGTCATGTCATGGAGCTTGTACACAATTAGACTTTGTTTTTATGTGTCAGTCCTACAGCTGCTCAATAAAACATGTTCATTTATGAGAAGTGGCCTCATTTATTTCAAATTAAAAGCTGTAATGCTCCTCATTTATTAGTTTTTTTTACTTTTCTTTTTCGTCCATTTCAAATTCCATCCACTGGAACCCACTTCATGTTTATTGCTGTTCTCAGGGCACAGGAATCTTCTTATTAGATTATAATGCCTTACAAGATCATAATACCTTACGCTGTGACACGTTGTATAGCGAGAAGTCCAGAAAAGGACTCTGCTACACTTTAAACATGGCTGCGTGTGTTAGTATTATTCCAAAGTTTTCTTTCTTTTTTCCTTTAGTTATTCTTTCTTCACCAAGTGTCGCTCATTTCCTGTTTTCATGTAAAACTGGAACGTTCAGTTATAAATCTGGGAATTGTATGAGAATATTCGTGTCGCACTGAGACAAACAAGAGGTCTTTCTTGTTTTTTCTTTTGGCCTTTCTTTTTTTTTTTTAGTTTTTAACATTTCTTTCTTTTTACATTTGTTTGTTTTTTGACCTTTTCCTTTCTATCTTTTCTTCTTTTCCTGATCTTTAGTTTTTCTCTAATCCTTTCATTCTTTTTCTCCCCACCTTTTTCCTTTTTTCATTTCCTTTTTAAAACCTACAGTGCATCCGGAAAGTATTTACAGCACATTTTGCTTTGTTACAGCCTTATTCAAAAATGGATTAAATTCATTATTTCCCCTCAAAATTCTACAAACAACACTCCGTAATGACAATGTGAAAAAAAAATCACACGTACTTAAGTATTCACAGCCTTTACCATGGCACTCAAAATTGAGCTCAGGTTTCCTGTTTCCACTGATCAACCTTGAGATGTTTTTGTAACTTGATTGGAGTCCACCTGTGGTAAATTCAGTTGATTAGACATTATTTGGAAAAGCACACAGCTGTCTATATGACGTCCCAGAGTTAACGGTGTAGGACAGAGCACAAACCAAATCATGATGTCCAAGGAATTGTCTGTAGAACGCTGAGACAGGTCTGTATTAAGCCACAGATCTGGAGAAGGGTACAGAAAACCTTCTGCAGAATTGAAGGTCCAGATGAGCGCAGTGGCCTCCATCATCTGTAAACGGAAAAAGTTTGGAACCATCTCTCTGTGGAGAGAGGAAGAGCCTTCGAGAAGAACAATCGGGCCTGTATGGTAGAGCGACCAGACGGAAGCGACTCCTCAGTAAAAGACACATGACAGGCGTCTGGAGTTTGCCAAAAGGACCTCAGACCATGAGAAACATATATTTTTTTTGTTGAAGCACCGTTGGCGCCAATTATAGCCTCAAGTCTTTTTGAGTATGATGCTACAAGATGTAAGGTTCTTCTCTCTTTACAGAGAAATACTGGACCTCTTTCAAAGTGACCATCAGGTTCTTGGTCGTCCCCCTGACTAAAGCCCTTCTCCCCCGGTTGCTCAGTGTGGCTGGAGAGCCCGCTCTAGGATGTGTTCTGGTGGTCCCCAAACTACAGTACTTGTACTATTTATGGATGATGGAGGCGGCTGCGCTCATCTGGACCTTCAATGCTGCAGAAATGTTTCTGTACTCTTCCCCAGATCTGTGCCTCAATACAATCCAGTCTGAGAGGTCTACAGACAATTCCATGGACTTCATGGCTTGGTTTGTCCTCTGACATGCACTGTTAACTCTGGGACTTTATATAGACAGTGTATTGTATTATTGAGTGTGAATGGCAAAAGCTGTTCATACTTGTGTCTCTACCATGGAGATGGTTCTGGCCTTGACTGATGTTGACAGCTGTTTCTCTGAGGACTTGACTTGGCAGCAGTCACTTGATAATTCATGACTGGAATTTCCTCCAAGACGACCTGAGCCTCCAATAAATAACTACCTGGACTCCAGATTAATATCAATTAACATCTGATTGCCGGGCTGTTGAGCCATAGCTCGGAGGGGGTAATTAGGGGCTCTGATGTGTTAGCTAGTGGTAGCGTGATGTCCCATTTAATGTCTAGCTGCCCACATTTGGTTGCCAGTATTGGTGGGGTACCGGTCACAAATTTGGTGGATACGGGCTCCATGGTTTCTACAATAACTGAAAGCTGTTTTTTGGAACATTTTAAACCATGGGGTTGGGAGAGGTTAAAACGGTGTCAGTGGCTCCAACTACGTGCGGCGAATGGGCTTGAAATTCCATGTATTGGTTACATGGAGTTGGATGTGGAGTTGGGTGGTAACAAAGTGCCAGACAGGGGGATCTTGGTGGTTAAGGATCCTCCTGGTGGCATGTGTGCTCAGGTTCCTGGGGTGCTTGGGATGAATGTCCTGAGCAGGTGCTACCAGTAACTCTTTGGCCAATATGGCCAGGCCCTGTTTGCCTCTCCATCAGTGGTTGAGGTTCCTGATGGTGTGATGCAGGCATTGCAGTATTGTCATCAGAGTAAGTCGGTACTCAGACAGGTAGGTAGAGTGAGGGTGAGAGGTCGGCAGCAGTGCCGTGTCCCTGGTGGCACCATGAAGATCGTGGCTGCTACCTGTTCTGAACAGGCTGGTGTTGTTTGAGCCTTTGGAGTCTGGACTTCCAGCTGGCCTATTGGCCTCACCTGCCTTAGTGCCAGTGACTCGAGGTACAGTCCATCTCCCCGTTGTGAATGTTGGAACATTGGATGCAGTTCTCTACCCAAATACTCTGTTAGGTACCCTACAGTGGGTATATGCTAACAGCTTACCTCCAGGGGTGACTGAGGTTGGGGAGGTTGTTGCTACAATAGGGTCGCAGGGTTGTGTGGTCGAATTCTCTCTTCCAGAGCGGATTGAAGCGGTAGAGTTATCTGCTTTGGGGACAGAGGAGCAAAATCAGGTTAGGAACCTGTTACGGCAGTATCAGTCAGTGTTTTCAGCCCACGACATGATTTGGGGTGTACTGATCTACTCTCTCATGACATTCCTCTGATCTTCCTGTTCGGCAGCGTTATAGGCGCTTGCCGCCCTCTGAGTATGATGTGGTGAAAAACGCACATTAACCAGCTGCTTGAGGCTCAGATTATTCGAGAGAGTTGCAGTCCTTATGCGTCCCCTATTGTCCTCGTGAAGAAAAAGGATGGTAGCCTACGCATGTACGTAGACTACCGTCAGTTGAACTCCAGGACTAGAAAAGATGCGTTCCCGCTGCCTCGTATAGAGGAGACGTTAGATGCACTGACCGGGGCCTGCTGGTTTTCCACTTTGGATTTGGCCAGTGGATACAACCAGGTTCCTGTCACCGAGGAGGATAAACACAAAACTGCATTCTGTACTCCAT
Organism: Clarias fuscus; assembly: GCA_030347435.1. Classification (NCBI taxonomy): domain Eukaryota; kingdom Metazoa; phylum Chordata; class Actinopteri; order Siluriformes; family Clariidae; genus Clarias; species Clarias fuscus. The sequence continues at coordinate 4,960,965 of CM059229.1, forward strand.
TCGGACTATTTGAATGGAATAGGATGCCGTTTGGCCTTTGTAATGCTCCCAGCACTTTCCAGCGGTTAATGGAAAGGTTGTTTGGGGACCAGCAGCATCAGTCTTTGTTGTTGTACTTGGATGACATTGTTGTGTTCTCCTCCTCATTGACTCAACATCTAGAGCGGTTGGAGGTCGTCTTGGGTAGATTGAAGCAGGAGGGCCTTAAAGCAAAGCTGGAAAAGTGTGCGTTCTTTCAACAGCAGGTTAAGTACCTAGGTCATGTGGTGTCCTCTCAGGGAGTTACCACCGATCCAAGCAAGGTGGAGGTGGTAGCCAATTGGGCCTGCCCAGGAAATGTTACAGAATTGCGTTCATTTTTAGGCTTTGCTAGTTACTACCGCCGATTTGTGGAGGGATTTGCTAAGTTGGCAGCCCCTCTACATAAGCTGGTAGCCGAGTGGGTTGGGGGTAGGCATAAGAGAGTGCTGGGACAACCTTTTGGCAGTGCTTGGACAGTGCAGTGTCAACGGAGTTTTGACACATTAAAGGAGAGGCTTACCACTTCACCTATTCTCGCATATGCTGACTTTTCATTGCCATTTATTTTGGAAGTAGATGCGAGTCATCGTGGGTTGGGAGCAGTTCTCTCCCAAGAGCAAGAGGGAAAGGTTCGTCCCATTGCCTTTGCCAGTCGTAGTTTGCGGCCCACTGAGCATAACCCTACAAATTACAGCTCTATGAAACTTGAATTTTTGGCTCTCAAGTGGGCAATGACAGAAAAGTTTCGAGAGTATTTGCTGGGGCAGAAGTGCATTGTCTATACTGATAACAATCCTCTGAGTCACCTTGCATCAGCAAAGCTGGGGGCCACTGAACAGCGTTGGGCTGCCCAACTGGCTATTTTTGACTTTGAAGTTCGGTATAGGCCAGGCAAGAGTAATAGTAATGCTGATGCCCTTTCAAGACAGCCTCCAGTGAATAGCAAGGGAGTAGGGCAGCTTGTGCCAGCTACTGCAGTTCCGATACTAGTGTGACATGCTACAGGAGGAGAGCCAGTGTGTCAGGCAACCCAAGCAGCACTTCGGGTTTTTCCGAGTCGTTCTGCAGCTGAGTTGAGAGCGCTGCAAGAATCTGATCCAGATATTGGTAAGGTTCTGGGTTTTTTGCACCGGAAGAGCTTTCCCAATCCGGCAGAGCGCAAATTGTTGGGTAAGAATAGTTTAACCATCCTCCGACAGTGGGACCGGTTGGTAGAACGTGAAGGGGTACTGCACCGTCAAATTTTCCGCCCAGATGGGGGAGAGGAAATTTTTCAAGTACTCTTGCCTGCTGTGTTAAGAAAGGATATCTTGAGGTGGCTCCACCAGGAACATGGACACCAGGGTGTGGAACGCCAGCGCTGTTATTGGCCAGGTATGGCTGGAGAGGTGGCTCGCTGGTGTAAGGAGTGTGAACGTTGCCAGTCTGCCAAGGATGGGCAGCCTGTTGCTCCCAGTTTTATGGGGCATTTAATGGCTTCTAGACCAAATGAGATCTTGGCCATTGATTTTACCATATTGGAGCCATCCAGGTCAGGTTTGGAGAATGTGCTAGTGATGACGGATGTCTTCACTAAGTACACATTGGCGGTCCCTACACGGGACCAGAGAGCTGAAACTGTGGCTCAAGTACTTGTGGTGGGATGGTTCTATAAGTTTGGGGTCCCAGGTCGCATACATTCTGACCAGGGCCGTAATTTTGAGTCCTCCCTTATTCAGCAGGTTTGCAGTTTGTGTAAAGTGTAAAAGTCACGAACTACACCTTACCGTCCCGCGGGGAATGGTCAGTGTGAAAGGTTTAATAGGACTCTGCATAACCTATTGCGTACCTTGCCTCCCTCAAGCAAACGCGATTGCGCTTTATGTCTCCCACAGGTTTTGTTAAGCTACAATACAACCCCACACCAATCAACAGGTGAGTCACCCTATTATTTAATGTTTGGGCAAGAGCCCCGTTTGCCAGTTGACTTTCTGTTGGGTAGAGTGGAGGAAACTATAGCAGGAAATGTGCATGAGTGGGTTATAGAGCATCAGACTCGATTGCAGGTGGCTTTTGCAGGGGCACGGGAGCACCTGAGGTGTTGCAGCTGAGCGGCGTAAAGCCCAGTACGACTCTCATGTGCGAGATGTGCCACTTGTGGAGGGGCAACTGGTCTATCTCCGTGATTTTGGCATGAGAGGCCGGGCAAAGATTCAGGATTTATGGAGCCCTGTGGTGTATCAGGTGGTGAAAACCCCTAAGAGTGGAGGTTCAGTCTATTCCATTGCCCCAGTTGATGATTTAAATAAGGTGAGGCGGGTACATCGTTCTTTGCTGAAGGCACGGACTCAGAAGGATTTCTCCGCCCCAGTATCTCCTCGTAGTCCAGTAGTTGGACCTGAGCCACCGTTGGCTGAGCTTCAGAGCTGTCAGAGACAGGGGATTTATGGGTTATAGTTCCAGAGACACCTTTGGCTGTTGGGGTTAGGGTGTCTGACATAGGGCCTGTAGGGTCTCCATCTGCTAATGTGGAAAGTGAGCTAAGGCGACAGCCAGCGGATTTGTCTGAGGTGGACGTAGTATCATGGCGATCTAGGAGAGCTACGGCTGGCCAACATTGTAATCTCTACCATCTCCCGCGGTCTGCCAGGGGGGTGGATAATGAATTGGCCCTATTGGAAGGGGCATCGGGTGCCACTTCCGCATTGTTTAGGCCCTAGATGTGAGTTTTTTATTTATTTATTTTGTTCATCGTCTGGGTGACGATGCAAAAGCGTGGGGTAGATTGTGGCAGGTTGAGGCTCCACCTACTTAGACCTAATTGGTTACTTGGCTTGTTGGCTGTCCTATGATGGGGCAGTGGGAGGATATATATAGGTTTGGTCACGGGGTAGCCTTTTGTTATAGGTCCCGCCTCTTGCCTTGGTGTCGTCACTGCATCATTCAGGTATGTGAAGTGAAGCTGGTTGGTTATTTGTGGTAGACTGCAGCTCATGGTAGTGTTTCCCTTAGAACGACACACTTAATGAAGCGCTGTTGCTGGCATTGGCCCGAGGTTATCCCTCTACAGATAAGAGAGCTTGTTGTAAGTGCTGTAGTTCTCTTAATTTGTTTAAATGTTTAGCTGTGTCTATTTATTCTGATGCAGAGATTGGCGTGGGACAGAATCGGATATGTGAGCCTCTTTGCAATGCACATTGTTCCGTGATAGTGTAATTGGGTTCCATGAGGTTCTACTTGCATGGTATGTATTAAGATTTTATCTTTTTGGTAAGCATGGGGTGTCAGCTGAGCTGGCTAGGTTGTAATTTGCTTATCAACCGGTTAGCTGCATTCCATGTGTAATTCTTTTCTATGCAGTTGGGACTGTGTACTAACTGCTGCTTTGCCTGGGTGCTAACAACTGCTTTGCCTGGGTCCTATCTGCTGTTTTCCTTGAGAGCTAACTGCTTTGTCTGGGAGCTAACTGCTGCTATTAGTTGGAAGCTAACTGTTTGCCTGGGAGCTAACTGCTGCCATTAGCTGGGATCCAACTGCATTGCTGGGGAGCTAACTGCTGCTATTAGCTGTGAGCTAACTGCTTTGCTCCCAGTAACTCCTCTGGAACATCTTTTAGCTGTGTATGTTGTGTTGGACTCTTTTTGTTTTGGTGTGTATGTGCGTACATGTTTAGTTATTTGGATTTCTTTTCTTTGTTTTTTTTTTGTTTGTCTATTGGTTTATCATAATTTTGGGTTTGTGAATTGTTTGTTCTTTTCTTCTGATGTGTGTTAAGTGTATTGGTGTGTTTCTGTTTTCTTTTATTAATGGAGCTTTCTCCTTGTGTGTGAATAAGTGCTGTATTTCCGTTCGAGTGACTGATTCTCCCAGGGTGTCTGTGATAACATTGAGAACTGTATAACATACTTTTGTGGTTACAGGAGCTGAGTGCCTAAGGCAGGGTGTAGTCCTGGTGGCGGTCTCCTTTTCACGTGTGTGTGCGCGCGCGCGCGCATGTGAGTGTCTCTACACAGGTGTATGAAATGGTGAGGTGCCGTGGAGGCCTAGTTGTGCCCCTTGTTGCCCGCTGTCACGCCTCAGCTGGTGTACCCTAAGCTCATTGACTTTAGAATATCTCAGTCATTCCTGTAGGAAGGTTGTATGATGTGTTTGTATGTCAAATGTTAAAGTGGAATTGCTCTTTTTCTTTTCTTTTATGGTTTGTAATAAAAGTTGATTGATTTTTATATCCACGTTTCTTGCCGTCTCACTGAGAACGAACCTGTGCTGTTTCTGAGAACAAATTTTCAATAAATATTCCCTGGTGAAATTCCAGGGTGGCGTAATCGTTAGGTTGCACTTTCTTAAAACCCTCGGTGTCCCGCCACATTCTGTTCTACTGAACTGCTTGCCACCTAACATACAGTATGAATGCAGATCAATTCCTGCTTTCTGTTTCACCCAGATGAGGATGGGTTCTCTCAAGGTTTCTTCCTACTGCCATCTCAGGGAGGTTTTCCTTGCCACTGTTGCCCTCGGCTTGCTCATCAGGGACTATCTGACCATTTTGATTCATACACATTCATACAAACTTAAAGAATTATTTTGATTGTGTAAAATTGCTTTGCAACAATTGTTAAAATTAAATTATGTACATTTAAAAAATGTATTTTTTTATTTGCAAAGATTTAAATAAAAATGGCTTTCATGTTGTCATTGTGGGGTGGTGGTTGTAGAATTTTATTCATAATAATGAATATAATCCATTTTGGAATAAGGTTGTAACATAGCAAAATGTGGAAATTTTTTTAATACTTTTCCAGATGCACTGTAGATCGATAGACAACTTTATTCTTTGAATTGTTCTCTTTTGTTTTCTTTCTCTTTTAATGCACTTAAATAAGATAAATTTTTACTGTTCTTTTCTGTAATTTTTTTCCTTCATTCTTTTTTCTTTCTTCCTTTTATTATTTTTGTTCTTTTCCATATTTTCTTCTTTTCTTTATCTTGTTTTCCTTTAATATTTTAATTCTTTTTCTCCCCTTCATTTCCTTTTTTTTGCTTATTTTTTTGACTGTTTTTTAAAATATACATTATTCATGAAAGTCTCTTACTAATTAGTGTTTCACAACATTATTTTAGGTTATTTTAGATATTTTAGTGGATAATTTGGTGCACATTCAGGTGAGTGTACCGTTAGTTACCGCAGTGATTTAGTGAGTTGTTAACAAGCGGTTGCTGAAAACCTTATTGAATCTTACCCGAGTGAAAGTGTGACAGGTGAGTGTTATTACATCATAAAACCCGAGCAGCCTATTAGGCTTAATATGCAAATGAAAGAAGGAGCTGATTTGACCAGGAGAAGTGGGTGTGTTCTGTAGAGTTGCGGCGATTCGAAGTGTCTCTGATCATTGATGAGTTTTTTTTTTTGTTGTTGTTGTGAATTTTAGCAACTTTAGCCACGTGTGTAACCTGTAGTGTATTTGAAGTTTTTTTTTGGGCACCTTGTATTAAAGTTGCCATAAATTTTTGCATCGCTGCTTGTAATTGTAGTTGCAGATTTTATTTAAATATTTCATATGTACAATGTCATCCATGACTCTAGAGTGATGTGATGGCAATAGAGTTCTAAGAATAGAAATCATCCATCAATTAAACCTTACTAGTTAAAAAAAAAAAAAAAAAATCAAACCTCATTATGCTGAGAGAAGAAGTGATCGTTTAATCCTATCGGGAGTGTGAGATCACTTCCTACATATTTCTGTTAAGTTAAATTAATGTACAGTATGTCCTTTAGGATGAAGCAGATGGAGAGCAGAAGATCTCTCATCATCTCTCTTATGTCCCTGCGAGCTGCAGAAGGCTGAGACGAAGAAGATTTCCATGTTCGTTTAACGGCAGCAATCGTTTTCCTGCTCAATGCTAACGTTTTTAGTGATGATGTTTCGGAGCAGCGTGAGCAGGGGCTTGTTGGATCTCTCGGACCAGGGCCTCATGAAGCCGCCGTAGCGCTTGGCAGGACGGGGCGCGCTCCAGCGGAAGTGGGTTATGCGGTACTTCGCGGCACCCTTCGAGTTCGCGTTGTTCTTCTGCTCCTTTCCGCCTTCCAGCTGACGCTTGTATAGTGAAGGGAGCGGCGTCTCCATGGACGGGGTCGCCTGATATCCGTCGTTCGTGTACACGGCCGTGTGCACCTTGACCGGGCGTCGCTTGCGGCTCACGGGCTTCCCCCAGCGGAAATGCTCCATGGCGTGCACGAGTCTGTCCTCACTGCGTTCAGGTCTCATGCCGGGCGTCTGTTCACGTGAGGCGTCAGACAGAGACGGAGCTGGAAGCAGTATGCTGAGGCTCAAGCTGTCCCCCTCTTCCTCTTGGTCTTCCTCACTGCCCTGCTGCTGATCCGGGAGCAGGATTTCAGTGCCACCGATCAGCTGCTTCACCCGGCACTCCCAGATGCATTCCTAGAAAATGGAAATCATTCAGATTTTTTAAAAATCTTTGTCTTGTATAACTTTCGCTCTCGATGAATACTTTAGTGTCACTCCACACAGATATTACAATAAGAGGGAGTAGGTGTGGCCTAACGTCTGGACATGGCGCTCAAAATAGCTGTACCTGAACAGACATGATGTGCTCTAGATGGGACACTGGTAGCTGGTAGCATTAGTGCCAGTGGTCATGCTAATGTGACTGTCTCAGTCAAAATCAACAGTTATCACGATGTTGCGCTATACAATGTTGCTGTTACATAAATATTTACTGGCATGAGAAGGTGTGGCGTTTCAAAAGCGAGTACATAATTTGTATATTAGTGATAATAGACATCTGGCACTAATTAGCTTGTACTTACGCTATTTTTATTGTAAGCTTGAAGCGGGACGTCGTACCTTTTATGAAACTTTATTTTAAAATAACATTTTACGGTTTTTAATTTCCAGATATTTCTCCTTCTGTTTATTTCTAGTGTTTAAAGTGTTTTTGGTGTGATCTTATTTGTCGTCTAAAGAAATCCATCTCCAGATCAGTCGTAATGAGTGCAGTTGCACTGTGTGATGTGATGACGATCTCCTCAGAGAAACCTGGAGGGATTAACGCAGAACACTGAACACATATGTACTTGTCTTCATGACATTCACAGGCGGGTGTTTATTATAATAATAATAATAATAATAATAAGTAGTAATAATAATAATACTGAACAAATGAAACAACAAATATCAATAATAATAATAATAATAGTCAGTGTCCTTACAGTAATATTCCCATACAGAGGTGGCCAAATGGTTTGAGCTGAAATTGAAATTCTGTGTTTTAATGACTGACAATTTTTTTGTATCATATCGATCAAGATAATAATTAGTAGTTTTATGCAATGAAATATTTGCTGGACAATAATCACTATTTAGTATGAAGTAAAGAAATAGAGAAGTGGAAGACTCAATAAATAAATGTAATAATAATAATAATAATTATTATTATTATTATTATAATTAGCGAGCATTAAATCCTCCATCAGCAGAAGCGTTTGGTTGCGTCTTTGTGCCGACAGATCAGCCTGTCCTTTGTTTCAGATATTCTGTACGTTCAGAACAGTATACTGTATGATTTTGAATTCGATCATGTTGAGGTTTACATTATTTAGTCTTTTTACGCATAAGTTTGCACACCCTCAGAAGTAGGAGTCTCTCTGTTTTTTTTTGGGGGGGGGGGGGGATTACGTGATTTTTATGAAAAACTCTTCTCGTGCTCGTACAAACAAATCAATGTGTACATATCAAACTTGATAAAGAGGCTTTTTTGCTTTCATTCATTTTTCCTATAAACACTTCTTTCTTGCTTGCTTTCTCCCCCTCTTTCTTTTGTTTCTTTCTTTTTCTTAATCTTTTTCCTAGACTTTTCTTTCTTTCTATAAACACTTCTTTCCTGCTTCTTTTCTTTCTTTAGAACTTTCTTTCTTGTTTTTATTCTTCATAATCTTTTTTCTGTACTTTTCTTCCTTTCTATTTTTTTCTTTTTTACTTTAAATTTTTTCTTTCTTGCTTTCATTCTTTATACTCCTCTTATTCTATACTCTTTCTTCCCTTATCTTTCTTTTTAAAACTCTTTATTGCTTTCATTCTTTACAATCTTAATTCTATTCTTTTCTTTCTTCCTTTATTTCTTTCAATTCTTTCTTTCTTTAAACTCTGCTTTCATTCTTTCATATTTCTTTCTATAAACCTTTTTCTTGCTTCTCTTTCTTTCTTTACACTTTTTCTTTCTTGCTTTCATTCTTTTTTCTGTACTTTTCTTTCTTGGTTGCTTTCTTTTGTCCATTTTCTATCTATCTATCTAATTGGACCAATTTGAGGTTTCCATTTATTTATTTAGTCTTTTTATGCATAAGTTTGCACACCCCAGGAATAGACGTATGATTCCTTTTCTTCCTTGAAGTTGCAGAATTTTCATGAATTTCACCTTGTTCTTGTACAAATCGATCTGTCCATATGGAGTGTGATAAAGAGGCTCATCACTGATTATATACTGTAACGAGGTAAAGTGATCACTAACGGCTTCTCTTACAATCAGAGGAAGCGAGCCCTTAAGCACTGACTGAGACAGATGAACAGGACACACAGAAGTGAAGCAGTGCTGTTGGACATTACATGAACTGCTTCTCTTATTTATCTCAAAGTAGGTGTTTTTTGAACCGCTCACTCTCACACAACTATAGTTACTGAGTTCCTTAACTGTCTAACAGAGTATAAAAGCATGTTAAATCATCTTTTACTATTATTTTGTGGTGAGAGTCGAGGTGGTGGCAGTCAGCGAGGTCCCAGCACCGTCCGTCCACCGCCGATCCACACACACACAGGAGGAGCGCAGCCGAGAGCCAGGAAACACACCGCATCTGCAGGACGAGAGGGGAGACGAGGACAGGTCAGAACCTGTACAACTGTACAACAGTGCTCAGGTGAGCGTGAGTCCAGCAGAACACACACACACACACACACACTGCTGATGAGGGTTTGTTCTAGACTTTTTATTTTTTATTTTACCTTGAGATCTTTTTGTTTTGTTTTTTTTTCTATTCTCCAGCTCTTCTTTGAGTCTCTGCTCTTCATGAACACAGTGAAGCGTTTTTGCTTTCATTATCTATTTATCGTCCCCCCCCCCCCCCCCCTTCCCCGCCCACCACCACCACCACCGGCTATTTATTGAGGATGTACAATACACACGCTGACATGCTCTGGAGATAGCAGTGACTAGAGAACAGATGAGTTTACAGATCACAAGCTTTGGTTTTTGTCTCCTCATCTCTAGTGGGAAAGACTATTTATAGCTTAACAGTGATTAAATTGTCCTCTACATTTCCAGTCACTCTAAATGGTTAAAGGTCCAGTGTATCATGCTCTAATAAGTCATTTTAAACATACTTTAAACAAAATGAATTGTAACAGTCTGTAAATTGCTGCAATGTAAAAGGAATTTACGAAAAGGAAAGGGAAAAAGGAAAAGCTGTCTTTTCCAGAACAATCTACAAAAGAGATTTAATCATTTTTCCCATGTTTTCCCATGGTGCTGTCATTTAGAAACAAATGACCAAATATGTAAATGTATTATTATTGTTTTTGGTGTTATTATTTTAATTTTAACATATATCTTACATTTATATTTCTCTAAAATTACTTTGTGACAATGTCTATTATTAAATGTCATCATTCATCTTTTATGCTGTTTAACCTGTGCAGGGTTGCGGGAAGTCTGTACAACCTGGATAGGGTGCCAATACATCGCGGGGCACACATGCACACACACCACACACTCATTCATTAGCCTAATCTGCATGTCTTTGAACTGGTGAAGGAAACCGGTGTACCCAGAGGAAACCCACCAAGCACAGGGAGAACATGCAAAGTCCATGCACACAGAACACGAGGCGGGAATCGAACCCAGACCCTGGAGGTGCAAGGCAACAGTGCTAACAACCAACAACTTTAATTTCCATTCCACCATGAATAATTAAACAGATTTAAAATATTTAAGAAGTTAAATATTAAACTGAGTCAGTGTATCTGCTCACTAGTTATTGAAGTCGGTAACCGTTCCATAATCGTTCATCGGTTTGAGTAAACCAATCATGGATCGACTCATAATCAGTTTAACTGCACAGTACAACGTTTTCTGCACTTGATGTGTTACCTGTGAAGATCCACTTCTGTTCACACATCAGCTTCATGTGGGTGCTGACAGTACAATTATACAGTATGTCTACTGCAGAAGACCTACTATTCCCTGGATAGACCTACAGTGACACCATAGATCGAATCATGTTTTTAAATTTTTTTCCAGCGCCTTCACTACCATCAAGCCTAAATTGTTGAGGGCTAAACTAGAGGACATGCAGGTGGACACCCCCCCTGTTTACATGGATAAATGGGCAGACCTCAGTTTGTGAGACTGTAGAGCTGTGAGTCTGAGCGTTTGATAAGTAACACTTGGGATCCCTCAGGGAACGGTGCTGGATCCATTTCTTTTTGCTACCTAAACTGCAGACTTTAAGTCGCGTCCTTTGCAGAAAGTTTCTGATGACACGGCGATTGTTGGGTGTGTCGAGAGCGGACAGGAGGATGAGTATAGGGACTCGGTGGACCGCTTTGTCAGGTGGTGTGGACAGACGTTTTTACAGCTGAACATGGCAGAGACTCAAGAAATAGTGATGGATTTTAGCAGAAATAAGTTACCGCACTCTCCAGTCCGTACTGGTGGGACGGATGTGTGGGGTCTGTGACCCGCAGTAAGTTCTTACAATAGGCTCGAATAATCCTTTAATACTGTGGCATTCTACAAGAAGGGCCTGAGAAGGCTTTACTTCCAGAGGAGGATCAGGTCCTTTAATATTTACGAAAGGATGCTTCATGCTTTATCAGTCTGTCAACGCCTCTCACCCTCTCAATAAAACAATCGATTTAGGAAGTTTAGGAATAGTTTCAGCAGCAGACTCATTCATCCTCGCTATTTAAAAACCTTTAAACTTTAGCGCCACAGATCAGTGATGATTTAAAAAAAAAAAGTGCTTAAATGGAAGCCTTGTCTGTGTGTGTGTTAATGCGGAGGCTTCAGACATCAAACTGTGTATTTGGGTTTTCAGATACAGTATGTCAGATAGAACAAATGTTATAATTACTTTTATAATGTGTCAATGTTATATGTATATCTGTGCTATTTCTTTTTTTTTTCTCAGTCATGTTTGTGTAGCCACTATACTGCGTAATCCTGAGTCCTATATACGTATAAAAACAACAAAACAAATAATGGCTAAAATATACTGTACAATATAGGAGATTATTACTGCACAGTGTGATTAGACTCTCTAACTCATCTGCTCACATCAGACACGTCAACCTTCACTGAACTAATTAAATTTACTACTATTGTCTGAATTTTTGTCTTTTTATTTTACAGTTTTAATTATGACTAATGCTATATTTATTTATATATACTGTATAGTTTCTCTATTACTTTGGGTTTTTTTTTTTTTTTTTTGTATGTTAGTTTTACGTCTTTAGCTGCTGCGGCAATTTAAATTTCCCTTCATGGATCAATAAAGTTCTCATATTTTGTGACAGACTTTGCATATCACGCTTTTCATGTTAAGATTTTCCTTAATGCTAAATTGAATTTTTGAAGCATGTGAGCGTGTGCAGTTATCAGCATTATAAGCATGCGCGTTCCTCTGACTTTACGAGTGTTTCCGCTACATTTTAGTTGCCTGGGTGTGTGCAGAAAAAAACCTTTTAGGAATTTTTAACAATTAAAGTCCATTAACATTATTTTCATCTTATAATTGATCAATTGAAATTCTATCATCATTGATTATCCGACAGTACTGCTACTTGGTTTCCCTAATTAGGTACTTTTAAATACACTCTGTTGCTATCTTTATTTTGCATTATTATTATTATTATTATTATTATTATTATTATGAATCATAAGTAATGTTCATAACATTTTATATCACTGACACGGATACCAGCCTACAGTAATTTCCAGCTTCTGGAAGAACTTGTCGGTGTGACCGAACAGACTGGAGGTGTGTGTTATAAACACTATTTATTACTGCATTATAACCGTTGCTGTAAACTCAAATTAATTACAATGCAAAAGTATTAAATGAAAAGAGAAAGAGTTTTGTTCATAATTATACAACATGTAGAGTTTAAGTTTTTAAAAAAGGGGGGGAAAAAAAAGGAAAAGAAAAGAAAACTCCAGATGCAAGACTATAATTAAAATTAAAATAGAAATGTTAAGCATAAAAAAATCAGGTGATGTTCATGACTGTTCGTATTGTGTTTTTTTATCGTAAAATGTTAAAAACAGGTGAAGTTCAAGTAGTCTGAGTGCAGATGTGATATTCAGTAAATAAAGATCTTTTATTTCAAATATAGACGATAAAAGTATTTGAATATGAGTTTCCTCACCTTTCTCACTGTGATGTACAGAAGCTCTGGTCCTGATGCTGCCTGATCGCCGTCTCTCTCGGATTTTCCTGAACGAGGTCCGATCTCATATTTATGCTCTCAGATACTCGGCAGCCCCTCAAGGCCACGCTGTAATGAGGATGGATAAGTAGGATGGAGTGTGTGTGTGTGTGTGTGTGTGTGTGTGTGTGTGTGTGTCCTGGTGGTGGTGATAGAGGGGGTGTGTGCAGCGAAAAATAAAAAAACTGATTGTACCCCGAACCTTTGTTGTGAGATGTGAACATTTATTAGAGCTGGAGGTAGAATCTGTTTTTTTTTTCTTCCTATTTGTAAGAAAATAAAAGAGAAGATGAACATGGTACGGTACTGTAGGTGTTGCGTCCGTGTGAGCAGCTACTACTGAAAAGTGAGGACCTGAGATGATTCATGGAAAACTGTGAATGGTGTTTTTGTCTTTCGTCTGGAGAAAGGTGTGTGAAGAGACACGGATGTCTGAATGAAGTCAAGAAAGTCTAAATAAAAAAAAAAAAAGTAAGAATTCAGTTCAAAATTGTAGATATAGAAAAAGTAAAAAAAAAAAAAAGAGGCGATATTCACTGTCATTCTTAAGGAAACTGTTAATACTGTTGGAATATTTGTTGATACTGCTAAATTCCTTCTGATCCCAATCCAAATCGTCCTCTTAGTAGAAGTTGGACACTTTGAGTGCTTGGACAGTCTCTCTGTCTCTGTCTCGCTCCCTTTAATCACGAATCCTATTAGTGAGGATTACAGGGATAAGATGTCCACCCTGGCAGAGTCCCTCTGTTCCACATCCACTCTCCATACTCGCCGGAGAGTAATAAACCAAGCGATAGAGAGAGAGAGAGAGAGAGAGGAATGTAACCGACATGCTCCAGGTGGACAGCGAGAAGAACAAACATCACCCATCATTTACAGGTAATTATTAACCATTGCCTCTTCTTTTTTTTTTTTTTTATCATTGTGTAGAACTTGTTTTCCTGTGCTTGTTTTTCGTGACGCAGAAACACGACCGCTCCTTTCTTCCACGAGCTGAGTATTTATTAAACGTACTGTAGGTTCACACGGTAACTAAATTTAACCCAAACGCTCCCATTCATTCGTCACCGCGCGCCGTCTCCCAGGGCCGATTTTCTACCATACGAGTGAATAAACCTTCCTCCAAACAAAAGCCTAATAAAAGTGTCAGAGCGTCGGCCGTAGGGCACCCGGACCCTCGTCCATCACCGTGATTCATTCTCCGGATGGAGCGCTAATAGTCAGGGAGGAGAGATTAGTCAGGAGCTGCTCTCTAATGTGGTAAGCTTAAGCACCGGCATCACCCGGTGAACCCACTGCGCTGTCCTCGGGTCACGCGGAGACTTTAATGCGTGGATATGACGCCGGATGAGTAATCTCATCACTGATACAAACAGCTCGGTGCCGCTTTCTCTTCTTTCTCTTCTTTATTTTTCTTTCTTTTTTTAACTTTGTGAATATTGAAAACATCTCCAAGCACACGTTGATGTGTCACGAATCCTCGATTTTGAAGAAAAACAGCAGCTCTGAACGTCGTTCCAGCCGTCAATCAAATCATATTTTTATACAGCGTTAAAGCCCTTGGTGTTGTGTAATACGTTGTTGTTGTTTCTATGGTAACGGCTAATTCACATACTGTATGGAGGATATTCCACATGAGCTAAAACTAACAACGAATAGATAAATAGATTATATATTGTATGATTATTATTATTATTTTATATATATCTTATTATATATTATCTTATAACAACTTAGAACCTTTGATATGATGTTTCCATTAAAGGGAAGCTTTTTTTTTTTAATTCTTTTTTTTTTACTTTTATTGGAAGGAGTCTCCAGTTTTTCTTTCATAACGGTCTTAATACTTGGTTTTCTTTCGTGGGAAGTCTTTATGGTTTTACAGAAAAAGGAAATGTGTACTGTATGTGCATGTTTCTTTCATTTCTGATACATTCACTAAAATATTTCTAACTGCTTTCAGTAAGTATGGGGAGCATGCCCTGAATGAGATGCGACCATTAACAGATAAAAAGTTACAGTAGCATGACGTGAGGTTTACGTAAACATTGGAATTGCTGACAGATTGTTGCGTAAGAGCATAGAGACCTGTGATATTCAATTCAATTGAAAGAAAAAAAACTTTATTTATCCCGATGGGGAAATTTAAGGCACGCAGAGTAGTTAAATTATATATATATAAATAAAGCCATCTGTGCTAATACCAAATAAAATAACATACATAAAATACAACTGTTGGAATGATGATAAATGGAACTAGTCTGTGCAAAATGCATAAATAAACATCTGTATTAAATCAGTAACAGTAAACTTATAGTGAGTTGTACATCTGTATATACAGTAGTAGCAGCATTAGAGTTATTGTAAGTTATTTGCTGTTACAAGAAAATAATCAACTGCAGGTAGTAAGAGAAACTTACTTTTTTCCCACCACACAATACTATTATTGATTATTTTTCAATAACTGCACATCCCCATGTCTTTAGATCCTCACTGTAGGTGTCTGCTGATCCGCCATAACATTATGACCACCTGCCTAATATTGAGTTCCACCCTTAGACCATCTTGTCTACGGCAGATCAGGAACGTCCCAGAAGAGCTGCCGTTTTGGAGTCGCTCTGACCCAGTCGTCTAGCCGTCACAATTTGGCTCGTCTCACAGCAGCTACATTCTCGATATCTCATTACAATGGCGGCTGGAAGTGGGTGGGATATACGGTATTAGGCAGCAAGTGAACCTCTTTTCCTGATGTTGAGGTGTTGGAAGCAGAAAAAATGGGCAAACGTAAGGATTAGTGGCTATAGAGGAGGATCGGAATAACTCCAAAAACTGCAGCTCTTGTGAGATGTTCCCAGGCTGCAGTGGTCAGGATGTACCAAAAGTGATCCAAGGAAGGAAAACTGGTGAACTGGCGACAGGGTTGCGGGCTGGCCCGTGTAGTCCGATCCAATAGAAGAGCCACTGTAGATCAAATTGGGGAAAAGGTTAATGCTGGTTCTGATAGAGAGTTGTCAAAACACACAGCGCATCAGTCTTTTGGTGGCAAAAGGGGGGACCTACTCACCTTACTTCTCATCCCCCCCCCCCCCCCCCCAAGTTTGTAGACAACTAATCTAATGAGAAGAACAATGATGATGTTCAGCTTCTCCTCTATACTTTTACTTCATTTCTGAGATTGAAGGTTATTCCTGGACATCATGCTGCTCTGAGACCGAGTCGTCCAGATGGAGGCCGGGACTCTCCTGACCGTCCTGGTGGTCGTTTTGGGCGCGGGGGCGAGCGAGGACGAGCACACGCACCGGGTCAGCGCGTCTCAGTGCGGCGAGTACAGTAACCAGGTGATGAAGGACGGCACGTGCAGGCTGGTGGCCACGCTGCCCCAGCTGGATGACCAGCGCTGCCCTGACATGTTCCGCTGCACGGACGAGGTCTCGTACTGGCTGCACGAGAACGAAGAGCGCAAGCAGCAGATCCTGGCGCTGCACGAGACCATCTCTGAGCTGCAGGAGGAGCTGCGCAACCATCGGCACAGAGTAAAAGTGCTCGAGCTGCAGGTCAGTACTGCGGTGGACGGGTAAAGAGGGTCAGAGTGGCGGAGCTGAT
Organism: Clarias fuscus; assembly: GCA_030347435.1. Classification (NCBI taxonomy): domain Eukaryota; kingdom Metazoa; phylum Chordata; class Actinopteri; order Siluriformes; family Clariidae; genus Clarias; species Clarias fuscus. The sequence continues at coordinate 4,977,068 of CM059229.1, forward strand.
CATATGTAGATAAAGAGCTCGAACTTGTCATTAGTGATCTGTAGCCACACTAGTGAGAGACGGGTCCTAGATTTAGTTGCCTTCAGTGTCACCACTGTGCACTCAACTAGCAATCAGCCAACACGTGGTATCAGTGTTAAAAAGTGTGTGAAAAAGTGAATTCTCAGATAGAATCATACGTATAAAACCATTTTCCATAATACATTACACATTTATATAGTTTATCAGATAAAAAGAAACACATTTGTTAAATACAGTTTCAGGCCCTTTTATGTTTCAGAATCCGGAACTTTTTTGAATTCAAATCTTTCAACGATCTTAACTGTCATTCAGATGAAACTCGGCCGATTTAGATTTCACATGAAACGACACAAACCTGAAAAAGTGTATTATTCTAAAATGTAAAACTGTTAAGAGACTGCAACATGAATTTGACATGGTTACGGACACTACAGACATTTTGAGGGAAAAAAAACCTTAATTTTGCACAGAACGCTTTATTTTAAGCAACAATTCCTTACAGATCATGTGCTTCTAGAGGCTTACACCAATTAATACTCTTAAAGAAATTTGAATAATTCAAATGTTATTGCTTAAAGCAAGACAAATCGCCATTTTTGGGTCACATACATGTACAGTATCTCTGTAATCATCTCTCCAAAACGGCTGAAGTTAACAAAATCTTTAACAAAGTGAGATCGGCCACTTCCATGTTGCATAAACTTCAGAAGTAGCTTCTTAGGCCGCACACATTTTCTGTATTATATGAATAACATAAAAATAATTAAATAAAATCAGCACCGGTACTGTGTTTTGCCTGAATACATATGTGAGTCCCTGTTTGTAGTTTTTGTGCAGTCAATTTGGGGGCGTGTCTATAACATGATTGACTGGAGGACAAAGCAGTTAAATAGAGCTTTGTCTTCATTAAAGCCTTAAAAAACTAATTAATCCTGTGGGGTTTGTTCATGTTGTTGCTTGGCTGCCATTTTTTTATTAGCCGTATGCACACATCTCAGTGATATATAAAATAATGCTTATATATATATATATATTTCCTTATATAGTCCCCTGCTACACTACTGCACTTATCCCAGTGTTTCACTTTTGCCTGGACACCATCAAGGTAGATGCTTTACATCTGAAACGCCGGCCTCCCAGGAACTCCTTTAATGGAGAACAAAATGGCCTAGTTTGATCTCCTAGTGCAGATTATATATTTTCAGTAATGCATAAAACACTTTCATTATTAGTTCCTTACCATCTTAATAGTGTTTTTTAGTTGAGTTCAATATATTTTTTTCATATAGTGCTTTTTTATTGACTGGCCTCAGTTCTTTTTGTTTTTGTTTTATCTGCACCCCATCCATCCTCCGCGACCCTGGTCGCTAACAGGATTAGCTCAGGACCTTAACCCCACATGCTTGGCCTTGTACCCGCGCTCGTAAGCCTGTAACCCTGCTCTAACGGCTTACTGACACGGTACAGCACGACTCGCACCTGGCTCATTTTTAATGGAGAGAAATTGAAAATGTTCCCCGTGTTTTATGAATGCTTATTTCTGCTATCATTCGGAAATATTTTATGAATAAAATATACTGTGTGTATCAAAGCATTGCTGAGTTCTTTGATTCTGAATTACAGAGATGTTCGAATATGTCATCGTTACTATAGGAACAGCTCATTCATATCGACTTGTATAAATCTTGATATGGTGTTTTTCGTTTAACATTTATGGAAGGAGTCTCCAGTGTCAGCGCTTTGTACTAGATAATGTTTTCCAGAATATCCCTCAATATCCAAATTAAACAACAATTTCACAAATTTCATGCAAATACTTTGACATGTTATTGCCACTTTGCTTCATTTGTCCATGTTATAGTTGATTATTTTCCTACAACAGCACCTCCATGTGTTCTGCTCTCCTTACATAACCCCTACTAGCTTGCCTTTTTTTTTTTTTACTTTGAGTTTATTGGGGGTGCACAAACTTTTGCACTTATCCGTCAATCATCCTGACATTTTTTTTTTCACCCTTTCAGGTTGTACATAGTTTGGTCTTCTTGTCTTTCGCTTGATCTTACCTGATCGTGTTCTTCTGTAAGCATCTCTGGATAAGAGCGTCTGCCAAATGCCTGAATGTAAACGTGTTCTACATGGTTTTGTTTTTCCTCCATCATGACGGTCAGAGTGAAGAGAAGTCTGGGCTGAACTCGTCCCAGGAGCAGCGCTTCCGTGAGCTGGAGTCTCAGTACGCCGAGGCCATCACGCTTCTGCACGTCCAGGCCTCGCTCGTCTCCGACCTGCAGGCTCAGATCCACAACCTCTCCATGCTGGTGGAGAAAGTTCGCCGAAACCCCGGGTGTATGATCAACATCGTCCGTACCAGCCCGCTGCCGGACTCCCAGCACACCCTGCACCCCGGTGAGCACGACAGTAACTAGTGACATCACCATGTGCGTCTGTCCAGGAGCAGGGGAGTACATGGAGTCAAGTTTACAGAACAGAATTATAATGAAGTGCTGTGAAAGGTTTGAGCCTGGCAGCCACCAGGGGGTGCTGTAACTTATTTGTTAGTAAACTTGCGAGCTAAAAATGCATATTGCTTATATTTCATGTACAGGCTCACTGTTTACAAGTTATTATTATTATTACTTAATATTACTCAGATTCATATTTAATTAATATCAAATGCTCCATTCTGATTGGTCAGAAAGTGTTAATTAATGTTCTGCACCAGCAGCTCTGACAGTAGTGTGAAGATTTATTTTATTTTGTGATCTCTATAACACCCGAACATTGTTTAATAGTAAGAGTAAGTACAGCACAGAACAAGAACTTGTTTGCCCAACATGCTCGCCGACACTTTATATATGATCGGTGTTCGATTCAAACCGGGACTGGCGTAAAGAGATTGAAATTACAGACGACTTTAATATAGTACGGTGATGCGACTCTTAGCTGCCGTGAAACATTTTAAAGCACGTCATATGTCCATATGTTTCCACATGTTTGGGCCATTAAAGGGGTTCCTGGGAGGCCGGCGTTTCAGACATGAATCAGACAGGCTGGATCAGATCATGGCTCCGGTGTACTGAGAAAACTTTCTACCTTGATGGCGTCCAAGAGAAATAAAGGGAGTTTTTAAGTTTTATTCTTTAGTTAATTATTATGTTTAAAACAGACCAGTCGAACATGTCAAATCAAAAATAACTTTTTTAATTCATATTTTTTACTAATATTTAAAAAAAAATGAACTTCAAGTTTACCACTTAAATTTGTTTAAAAAAAAAGTTAAATGCTTTATATTAAATGATTAAAAGTGATGTTATACAAAATACTCAAATCTTATTACACAATTATAAAACGGGAAAATAATCAGTACCTTCCCATGTCACTGCTGTGTTACTCTTAAGCGTACACATATACCAGTGACATCATTTCCACATTTCCAGGAGATTGATGTGTACTAAAGGTACGAACAATTCTGCCTTTCGACATCTATTAATGTATCTTCGGTATTTTGTAAACACGACGTCACGTCATGACCGACTCTATATTATGAACTTAATTCATGTATCTATAACAGAATTAACCGAGATGTTTGTGTCCTTTTAGAGATGCAGCGTATGAGAAACTGCCCCATCGACTGTGCCTCCATCTACTACAAAGGCGCGCGCCGGTCCGGCATCTACACCGTGGTACCGTCGCTCGGAGCCGCGCCGGTGGAGGTTTACTGCGACATGGACACGGACGGTAACGCCTCTACGCTCTCACCTGCAGCATCTGCTCCCTGTTCACATGCCATGTCGGAAAAGTATCATTTAAATAAACGTGAACATGGTGGAGCTTCGGTGGGAAACATTTCTGTGAGCCTGATTCTCGTCCCTTTGTTATGTCCCCGGGTGTTGCATGTTCCTGTCCCGTTTGTCCAAGAATCTTATTATAGAGGAAGAGCCATAGTCGCTTCTGCCCCTTGTTAATCAAAGCGACACTAGCCACCTGTAAGCTCATGTATGGTGAAGAGGGTGGATAGCGCTTTACTCCCAGACTGTTACAACGCCCCGAGCAGACAAATCTATCCAAACGTCCAGCTAGAAGCTGTTTATAATAAAAACTTGCCGTTCAGCACACCTGGTCATGGTCTTAGTATCTGCACGAAACTTGCCGTTATCACACATAGCTGGGCTGCAATTATGGTAAGCCATTAGGGTCAAACTTGTACATATGATTAAACTCACGGTGAATCATGATGAAGCGTACTTACGGCCACCGCGTGAAACCGCGTAGGTGAGACAGCGGTATTAGTAGTTAACAGATTACGGGCCAAACTTCGCTGAGTGATGATGGTAGAATAATTATAAAGGTCTCGACTGAAACAACATGCATGAGGAAGCACAAAGGAGTTTTCATTTTCTGCAATGGAAAAGTACTCGAACTCGTTACTTTCATCAGAAAGTAACGCTGTGATGTAACGGATTACGTTTTAATCACAGTAATTTTGTAATGTAATTAGTTACTTTAAAAAGTAACCTTCCCCCAACACTGCTAATCACATGGGTTAACAACGACAGCCCTAGTTTGAAGTCTGGAGTGGTGTTTCTCCCCGAGGTGGTGGCTGGACGGTGATTCAGCGGCGGCAGGACGGCTCGGTGAAATTCGACCGCGGCTGGAAGGAGTACAAGGACGGTTTCGGAGACCTGCGCACCGAGTACTGGCTCGGGAATCGGCACATCCATGACCTGTCGACTCAGGGAGATTACGCGCTGCGCATCGACATGGAGGACTGGAGCGGCAAACGCAAACACGCTCTTTACCAGAGCTTCAGGTGAGGACGAACTGAGGTTGTAATAACAACGCTCTTTGGTAAAGTGTAATCTATAGCAGTGATTCGACTGAGTGTAGCTGAGTGTGCGTGTGTGTGTGTGTGTGTGTGGGCAGGATTGAGGACGAGCCGGCACAGTACAGGCTTCACGTCTCCGGCTTTAGCGGTACGGTCGAAGACTCGTTCAGCTGGTATCACGACAAGCAGGACTTCAGCGCTCCTGACACGGGAAACATCTGCGCCGAGATCTCACACGCGGGCTGGTGGTACAACCAGTGTTTCTACGCCAACCTGAACGGCGTCTACCACAAGGTCAAACCCCTTCTACACCCGTCTCCTGGAACGGTAGAAGTAATTCTAATTCCTGGTTTTCTTCCTCAGCTCGTCTCAGGTTAGGGTTCGTCCTTTAAACTTTACAGCGCTTATTGAAATCGAGCTTCTACATTTATGTGTTACTCCGTACAGTTTTATTCACGTCTTCGTATCTCTTTTCCTCTCTCCCAGCGGTTTCATGACGCTCAGTGACGTTAGTGCTGTAGCTATCTGTGTACTGAACACCAGACTATGTGTATTTTATTTTTTTCAAGTTAGACTAGCATTGATTCCAGTGGCTTTAGTAGGTCATTTCTAGCTCATTTAAATAATGCAAAAGTTGCTTTAAAAGTAGTAATAAACTTTTTAAAAATTTACATACAGTATATAAAACATGCATCATTTTCATAAGAAAGTGAGACTAACTGAAACCAAAATTGAAATATATATATATATATATATATATGCCTGGGTAAAGGGGAAAAAAGATTCAAATACACTAGTATTTACCTTTGATCACACACATGATGCTCCCAGAAGCACTCTTTCACACTCCGAGTCCTGGAACATGTGACATCGGGGAAGAAATAGATTTGTGATGATAACCTGTAATGTGATTCAGTACGTTTAGGTGGTCAGCTGACTTCATTTTATTGCCACATAACGTTGCCGAGTCTCGACCTGAGCGACTGAAGCGACCCCAGATCATAACCCCGCCTCCAGAGGCTTGTACAGTGGACACTATGCATGCTCACTTCACACGCTTCCCTTCTCACCCATCGCTCAGGAGTAGCGTCAATCTGGACTCATCAGGTCACAGTTTACATCACTCCAAAATCCCGTCTTTATGCCTTATGACAAACTGAAGCCTTTTTTTTCTGACGAGTCTCAGGTTTTCTTATGAATTGTTTAATCCCAATCCCGCGAGTTTCCATCTCCTCTTATTCTGACTATTAAACGTAGCTCTGATTGATAGCACATGTTTAACGATGTAGGAGTAGGGTCAAGCGTTTAACTGATCTCTGATCAGGTTAATTAATGTTATTGTCCACGGTTCCACACTATCCCTCCCCGTTTTAATAATCAGTTCCAGTATTTTATCTTTACTTGATGCTGTTTTTTTTTTTTTTTTGACTCTTCTAAAACTGTTTCTATACACTCAGGACATTTAAATGCATCGTCTTGTGAGTCAAAACCTTTTTTAATAAAGAAAAAAAAAAAAAAGCTCAAAGCATGGCTGACAAAAAAATAAAGAAGTCTTGGACAATACTAGTGTATAGAAAAGTGAGCTGTTTTCTGCTCAGGCATTTATTACCAATTGTTTTAAATAAAATGGCCATATTTTAATCCCAGATAGCAGGGGCTCGGATCCCCAAAGCGGATATGGCTCGTTTAAAAAAAAAAAAATAAAAAAAAATTAAGTCAAAAGGAAAGTCTTGGACTACTTTGGTTTCTTTGTTGATTCCCCCCCCCCCCCCCTTATCCAAAGGTCACTTCCATTACTTATTTTAACTTTTTATATAATTATACATATAATTTCTCTGTTTATTCTTACACACACCATCCAATTAAAATAGATTTGGAACATAATTGATTTAAGTGTGAACCTGCAGTGTTGAACTGCATCATTACCAGAGCTGAGGGGTAACAGAGTAAATTAGTACTTTCTTACTGTATGTACAGTACGTACGTACATATTCCAAGTATCTGTCCTTTACCCGAGTCATTCTATTAGAGAATACTTTTTACTTTTACTCTGCTCAATAATACAGCAAACATCCAGATCCAGGACTTGTGTACTTTACCCACCACTGATCATCACATGACGCATGTTTACACTCGTTATCTCTGTGCGCTCCTCAGGGCGGGCGTTACTCCGCGAAAAGCGAGAACACGCTGGGACCCGACGGCATCGTCTGGTTCACCTGGAAGGACACGGACTATTACTCCCTACGCAAGGTCGCCATGATGATCCGGCCGCGCACCTTCCGACCACACCTCTCCCCCTGAGGGGACGCCGCCCTGCTGCCGCTGGCCGATCAGAGCTGACTGACCACAGGCGGTGCAGAATAAAGCCTGAATACAGTAGCGATGTCACGTCCTGTGTACAGAACCTTTTCCTTTTGAGAAGTGACTGCTGTGGTTTGTTCTATTACAGTACGCATCATACGGACGACGAAAAACTGTTGCTTTCATGCCTCGAATAATCATTTAGGGATGATGGTAATTATCCATATATTATAGTTTTTTTTAATACACAACACATCGCGAGTTCGATTCCCGGGTGACGCTGTAACCTCTCGCAGCCGGAGGTCTAGAGAGAGCTGATTGGCCGAGCACTCTCAGAGGGGAGGGATGAGAGGTATTTAGTGCTCCCACATTAATCACGTCTCTACAGCCAATCAGGGGCGTCTGTGAGCTCACGCGAGCGGAAGGTGCGGAAGTGTGTTACTCCGCCCCCAACGGTGCGTGAGGGAGCGGTTCGAAAAGATGCGGTCGGCTGGCGTCACGTGGTTCGGAGGAAACATGTTATAGTCTTCGGCCCTCCCGGCTGAGTTGTAGTAGTAGTAGCCTTAATGTGGCGCCCCCCTAGTGACAGGGAGGAATTGGACACGACTGAATTAGGGAGAAAATCTGGGAAAAATACACAACACATATTCAAAGTAATTACACAAACGGATAGCTCCGACCAAGCACTCTGATTAGACGAGAGGCTTTCCACAGGTGGTGATAATGGACAGGAACAGCACTGAGGCGCCTCTCAACCATCCACGCTCTTTTATTAACGGCTACAAAGCGAACTAGCTCCTAACACAAGGCTGGATTCCAAATCCCTCTCTAACCCCTGATCAAGGGCACTATTTGGTGATTGGGATTGTACGCCCCTCCATAGTGCACTAGCGTTCCATTTAATGCTTTTTAGGATTCAACCCTGGAAGTTGCCGGAGAATTTTGAATAAGTGGAAATATAAAGAGACACTGGACTGGACCCCATTGGCTACATATTACCGAATTCCGGAGTTTAAATCTACTTTCACTTCTGTTAATTACACTAAATGCCGGTCGCCAGCTCCGCCAGTCACGGAGAGAGACTGTAGGTGTTGAGGCGCAGAATAACTGGTTAAATAAAGAAACAAATATATAATCTGTTGATGATAAATGGTGTTTGTGGGAACTGTTGTATAAAAGCGATATCGCACGAGAGGGAGTGCTATACTGGTGGATATCAGCACTCGTGATATTTCCATATCTTTTGTATGAATTTGCTTAATTGTGTACATAGTAACAAAAGATTAAAGTCATTTAAATTTGTCCTTTTTCGGTAAAACAAACTTTGACCAACACCAAATTTAACTGAGACACAAACTAGGGGAAAAACAAACAAAAACAAAGAGAAAAATTGTTGAAAATTAAGGATTTCTGTATGTTGTTAAGCGACATCATCTTACCCTGCTCTTAAATATTTAGGAATATTTCTTCGGATTGTACACATTCTGTCTGAATGAATCACATTCAGGATGTAAGAACAACACCTCGCTTCATCCGCCCTCGTTAACACTCGACTCACACGCCGTCCCGAACCGAAGCGCGCGCGCTTCCCCAAATGACTCCACGTTCAGAGAATATAAATCAAAGTTTATTAAATCGTATCAGAATTACTTTCGTGGCTTTTTATATATATATATATATATATATATATATATATATATAATTCATGTTGCAAATAACATTGCTGACATCGCTATACATAAAATGAACATGAAATGAAGCACATGCATGGCTTAATGTGTGTGTATATATATATATATTTATAGATGTGAGTGTATATATTACACGCTGGTGTGAGGAGGAGAGGAGATTTCTTTGGAGAGGAAAAAAAAAAAAAAAGAAGCTTTTGCATGATGGCGGATAAAAACATGTGCAAAAAGGACCAGCCCTCCTTTAAGATGCTCAAAAACCAGACTCATGATCAGGTATATACGTGTGTGTGTGTGGAGAGGAAAAAGAGAGAGAGATTATACACAAGGTTCTACACGTTGTTGTATTTTGGCACTGTGAAAGGAAAGTGCATTGCACATGAGGCATGCTGAAGTTCCTCAGCACATAAAGGCACGAGGACGAGGACAAACGTCTGCGGCTCCCACACGCACGGACAAAACAAACAAACAAAAACAAAAACAAACCAAGAGACGCTGTAGGAAAAGAAACTAAAATGAAAAAAAATAAAGTGTGTAAGACACTCGTTTGTGTCGTCTGTTGTTGTGTTTTCTGTCATAGTGAATCGCAGTCCTGTGACATGAGGACATTTGTGCCACCGGAATATTTATTTTTGGAGGGGGAAAAAAAAAAAAAAAAGTTTTAACAAATTCTGGTGTTAAGAAAGTCGGTCAACACTCAAGTTCCTACATCGACAACCATTTTCATCTTAAGAGGAGATTTTAACACAAGGTATATTATTATTATTATTATTGCTTAAACATTTCCATCGCTGTCTACATCACGTTATTAATTTCTCTCAACTTCTCAAATCTGATTCATTTATTAACCAATCAAGGGAGGAGTTTCCTCCTCGATGTCGGTGCTTTTGTTAAGACCATTTGTCAAGTTTCCAACAATCCTTTCTTCGGGATTTCTCATTACGAAGCCGCAACTTTTTGTCTTTTAACTGACTAAAGCAAAAGGGGACGCGTCCTTAAAGCCGTTGTCCTTACAGCCGTTACGACGTGACCGACTGGTTTCCTACCGAATTGAAGTGCGAGGTCTCGTCGTTAAATAATAATCACCTTCATGGTGGTAACTGTGACTATGCTGGACCACACCGCTGTAGTGTCGGTGACGATGTTCATACTGTACAACCTGGAGTGTTTTGTTCCAGTACTGTACGTTTAAGACGCTCCCCGGGGCATCGCTGGCTCTGGTGGAAAAGAGTTCCCAGGAGGCATGAAGCAGGCGGTCTGATTAGAAAAACGTCTCCGTCCTTTGGTGTCCAAGCTCTGGTGATACGCTGGGATGAGTGCATTAGTGTAGCCGGGGATTACATAGAGACATAAAGGGAGTTTTTACTCTCAGAACGTCTGTTCAGAAGCGACATTTAAATGAAACGGCAGGTTTTTTAAAAATTTTTTTTACCTTCGATCATGATGGCAATTTTTTCAAAACAACTTCTCTCATTCTTTTCACTGATACTGATTGCACTTCTTTTTTTTTTTTTTTTTTTACATCCTTAAACCAAACTTGTTTTTCTAACATTCTAACTCGAGAATTCAGGAAGAACGAGATCAGGAAATGACACTGAAACAACACGGCTGTCGCAGCGGCTCGACTTCTTTCATTTAATCGATTGTACATTTATTTAGTTATTAACCCGTACACGACTTCTTCACTCTTGTTTAATATTTAAACCTACGATGCTGATAAACGGCCTCAGACAGAACAGAGCTCGACCTTAAATAACCTCGTACTCTGGCGACCAGGATCATTTCCGCCGATTGATCCCATCGAATTCGGTTTCCTGCTCATGAGCTCTTCATGATCGAAACGACTTTCATAAAGTAAACATTTTGGCACCGAAATCATCCTGGCACAAACGTCACAACATCGCTGGACTGGATCCAGGTCGCGGTGTGCTCGGCCCGCGCTCCTTGTCTGACAAAGATTAAGGAGAAGAAGAAAAAAAGATATGCAGATGTTTGGTGTTTAAATGAAGGATGTGATATTTTACTAAACCTCCTTTGGTCTGAGATTAACATCAGCTGTTTTATGGCACTGAGGTCATGGACAAATAAAGAAGCTAAAGAGGAACAAAGAAAAGAGAGAGAGGGAGCCCTGTGTGTGTGTGTGTGTGTGTGTGTGTGTGTGTGTGTGTGTGTGTGTGAGAGAGAGTGATGCAGTGCAGTCCTCTTCTTTACATGGTAGTGAACTGACTGTGAGCCTGTCTCAGCTTCTCTGCAATCTGTAAATACAAAGCACTGTTTTACTTTATATACATATACACACACACACACACACACACACACACACACACACACACACACACAAATAAATAAAAGATGACTTTCGACCACCCTGAGCTTTTATCCCTATTAAACCGCCGCACTTTCCTAACAAAGAGGAGGTTTCCTCCTCTTTGAGCTCATCACATTTTTTTAAATACGTTTTATAGTCGATGTCGTGGAACGTCAGTGAAACGTGTCGGTTCCTGTTCTCACTGACGTCACGGCGGCTCCTGTACGTATAAACACACACACACCTCTTCTTCTTCTCTCTCTGTTCATCTTATCTTAAAGAAAGTCTGTCACAGAAAACTCCATCACAGCTTTAGACCTCTGGCTGTTACAGAGCGCTCACACACACACACACACACACACTAGACACTAGAGATAGGGGAAATAATTTGATTCACTTTTGTATTGCGATTCTTCTGTGTGCGCCAACCTGCTCATTAAGGGGTCATAATGTTGCGGCTAATCTGCGCGCGTTTGCGCTTGAGGTTGTAACATGTTGCAGTTCCTCTGTCATCCTGCAGGGGGGGATACGCTCTACACTATTCACACACCTGCATGCAGAACTGTTTCCCCTGTGTGTTAAGAGCGAAATCATTTGCTGAGTGTGTTTAGAATTGTAACAAAAACCTAAAATAAATAAATAAATAATTTAAAAAAATCGCAATATAAATCGAATCGGGGTGTGGAAGCATCGTGATGTCATCGCAGCGGCTCGTCTACTTCCATAAACGTTCTGTAAACATCTCACAAAACCTCTCTCAACATTTGAAGACCTTTGTTTAACACTAACCAATAAAAAAAGAAATGTATTATTGGGCTTAGATTATTAAATATAACTATTAATGCATATAAAATATAAGATCTGTTGTGGTTGCGGGACATCAAACTTTATGAACTGCTGCTGATGCCAAAATCACTCTATCCGGACATAAACGTTTTTTTTTTTTAATTGTTTTTTTTTTAGATAGACAGATACAGTGCCGTGGAAAATCTATTTGCCCCCCTTCTTTATTATTTATTTATTACATATTTATCACAGTTAAATGATTCAGATCATCGAACTAATTCCAATAGCTTGACGGCGGTTATTACAGCGTGTTTGTTATTTAACAGCAAGTCCTCAACATAAGTTCTGAGAGTTCGTTCATAAGTCCAATTTGTTCATAAGTCCAACGAACATTGTCTACGCACTAGGACAATAACACAATTGTCGATACACAGTATAAAACTAACACGTTCCATGATCTTGTCCTGATTCTTTAGAGTCGTGCCGATAGTGGAACGATCCATGTTAAAAAACACGAGCGACGTCTGCCGTCTTTTCACTTCGCTCCGTTCTCTCGATTATTTCCACGTTTGTCTCCATCGTTGTCGCTCGGCGCCTCTTAGCAGCACCAGCTTCATCACCGCTACTTTTACTCTCGTTTCCAAACATCCTGGGATGCACGTGACGATGTACGCTGGACTTGTGACCTGGCTTCTGTGGCTGAATGTGTGCGAACGCTCGTTCGTATCTTTGAAAGTTTGTAACTTCAATGTTCGTATGTAGGGGACTTTATTGTATTAGGTTTAGGGGGCGGCAATTACTTTTTCACACAGGGCCACGTTTTATTTTTTTCCCTCCCTAATGAATTGTATTATTTTTAAGAACTGCATTTTGTGTGCACTCTGGTTATCTTTGAGATCATCAAACAAATTTTAACATTACACAATCATTTAAGTGTGACAAAAAACAACAAAATCAGGGAGGGGTCAAATACTTTTTCACGACACTATGGATAAATAGATGCGTTATCTCTAATAAACTGTATTAACGTGTGTAAGGTTTAAGGACAGATTACCGTCTCGTAAAACTTGATTTGCTGCTCCAGGTACTGCTGCATCACTCGGTTGTAGTCGTAGATGCGGTTACTATGGAAATGGTTCATCTCCGCTGCAGGACCGAATCACACAGGGGTCACACAGGAGTCACACAGTCAGGATCAAAGAGCAGACACAGAACACGACCGGAGACACCTTGGTTTACCTTGTAGCGCGTAAGACATGGTGCTGGCTCGCTTGCCCATAGTGACTTTCTCTCCAGAGGTGATCTTACTGGTGGCCACCAGTTTGTCCGCTTCCTTTACCTTCTCGATGGCGGCCTGCGGGAATCCGAACAGAACACACGACGTCCTTAACGTCAACATTTCTCACATCACACTGCGGTTCGACTTTATGTGCTTTTCCCGGATTATCCCGAGTACCTTGTGGACGCCGATGGTGTCGGGGAAGCAGCCCAGAACCCCTTTGTACTCGTTGTTGGTCTCCATGAGGAAGTGAAGATCTTTTTTAGGCTGAAGATATAAAACACACGACAGACAGATAGATTAGTGAGGGTTATTATGCACACTTCCGCTTTCACTCATCCGGTACACAAATGATTATTCCTGCGACACGTCAGGGCGACAGTTTAATGACGCCGATCTGAATCAGACGGAATAATAATTTGGGACGCTGTACTGACATGCTGTATATAACGCTATCGCACAATATAGGAGAGGCGTTCAGGCCAAACTGGGGCTTTTGATTGCGCAGAATAACAGAACTCCTCCTTTAGTTCCCTATATAATCCTCTACGACACTAATGCACTCATCACAGTGTTTCACTAGAGCTTGGACACCATCGAGGTAGAAAGTTTTGTCAGAGCCGTGATTAGACTGGCTGTCTGATTCACGTCTGAAACGCCGGCCTCCCAGGAACCCCTTTAGTGTATGAATCTTGGAGCGAAGTGGGGTAGACTGCATGCGAGACGTGGCAGCAACTTCCAGTTATTGGATTGAGTTCCTGTAAAGTGTGAGTGGTGGTGTTGTGTCTCTAGTTCATTTCTTTTCTTTTCATTTTCACTGTTCTGTGCTTGAAGTCTTCTGTAAACATCAATCGCTTTTACGGCTTCATTCACCAGAAATTTCACCACAAGTCCCGGGTTGACTCGAACGCCTTGACTTGTATAAATAACCTGTTCATTGCACGATCCTAGCCCGCTCATAACCGCTGGATTATTTGAAAGTCAGACTTTCAGGTGATTTGCTGTGGACACTTTATAAAGGCGCAGTATTCTCCGTTCTAACCTCTAATGCCTTCACATCTCTATGCTGTGTTATAAACACATGGACTGCTGACAGACTATTTATCAAAAAGGGTAATGATGTGAATCTAGTTTATTACACCATTGAAATGAGTTCAATATTCAGACGCAAAGTTAAACGTGATGAACGTGACGATTGGAAAATCTTTGTTTTCAGGACCGTTTCTATTTAAAATCATCAGAGGTTACGCCAGGTAATAAGTGTTTTATAGCCAATTAGTGTTGTTTTGATCTCAGATAATGTAACGCCGCTGTGCCGCCATGACAACCACAATCAGGAGACCTGACTAAAAACATAATTTAAAGATTAACTAGATTCTAAAACCGAATACAATTTAGGTCTCCTTCATTCTAAAAAAAAAAAAAAAAAAAAAAAAACGGAAATAAAATTAACGAGAGACGAAAATAAAATCGGACCCAGAACATTTAATTTAACTCTCCATCAATGACACTCCACATCTGTGCCATGACTTTTACATCTGCCTTAAAAACACATTTTTACAGTATGTGCTGAAAACTGCAGACATGTTTTGGGTAAGTGAGGTAATAAACAGGACAGGGACGTGTCTGAGACGAAGGGGAGACATCAGGGAAAGGGGAGATAACCCTGATCCCAGACTGCAGAAACTCTCATCCTGTATGTTTAACTTGATAAAGACACGCAAATATACTGCAGATACACGAGAGAAAACCGCAGCAATGGAAATGTAAAGCGCAAGAGCTGATGAATCTGCGCTCAGTCTGTATCCAACATCTGACATCAAAATTCCTGCAAAAGGAAACTCGAATCTCTAACCATGACCCGTCTGCTGTTTCTCATTCGACTTTCTATTCTTGACACAAAACTGGGAAACGGTTTCGACAGAGAAAGAATGCGGGGAAAATGAACTAACATAGTTAAAAGGTAATACATTTTAAATAGTAATGTAGTAAAAGATATGGGAAATCATACTGTGGTAATTTTTAAAAAAAGAAATCATGAATAGTGATGTAGAAACAGTGTTAAATGTTTTAAACAGTAACAATACAAAACGTTTAAAAAAAGTTAATCGTAATGTAGTGAAGGGGTAAAAAAATTGTAAATCATAACAAGGACAAAAATGTTAAATAATAATAATGGAGTGAAAAAGGGAAAAAATCTTTTAAATAGTAACACAGTAAAGAGTTAGAAATCATGAATTATATTGTAGTAAAAAGGTTTTAAAAAAACAAAATGATAAATAGTGACAAATTGAAATCGTTTACATAGTTGAAATTTTTGTTGTAGTTACAATGTTAAAAGGTTACTTTTTTTGTAATGGAATGTAGTAAAAGTGTAGAAAAGTGTAAATCATAAGGACAAAATTGTTAAATAATGACAGTAAAAGGATCAAGAACTGTTAATTATAACGTGTAAAAAAGTTTTAAAACATGTCAATAGTACTTCAGTAAAAAGGCCAAAAATCGTAAATTCTAAGATAAAAAATAAAATATTTTAAATAGTAGCATAGTAAAAAAAAAAGTCATAAATCATAAATAGTACAGAAGTAAAAATGTTAGAAATTTTAAAGGTCGTAGATTGTGAGAGAAAATGAGACAGAAAACATATATAAATTGCGACAGTAAAAATGGCAAAAATTTACCTAGTTTTACCAAAAATGTTACATTTTTTATAGTAATAGTAAATTGCATGTGGTAAAAAGATCAATACAAATATCATACAGTGAACTGTAATGTAGTGAAAAAGGAAAAAATATATATGTTTTTCACAGTCAAAAGGTAAAACATTATAATAATGATTAATGTAATGTATTTTACGTAATGTAGCAAAAATGGCAAAATCAGAAATGATGAAACAAAAAAGTAAAAAATTAGTAGTGTAGTAAAAAATGGCAAAAGTCATAAATACTGTAGTAACATTAAAAAGGGTTAAAAATAGCAAAAAGTAGCTCAGTAATGAAACTAAACCCCAAACTTGTACTTCCACAGGCTGCACAGGCTGCAGTAACCCTGTGTGTGTGTTATACACAGCTCTGGTGCTTGGCCCCGAACCCTGTGCTGTGATGAGAGCGTACTCTACCTGCTCAGCCACGATCTGAGCGATCTCCTCGTAGGTCTTCCCCGCTGCTGTGAGAGCGTCAGTGAGAGTGGATTCTCCTGCAGGAAACACCACAACCACACACTCACGAGGTCAAAGTCAAAACACACACTTCAACACTTAACTCAGCCATACCCGTTCATTATGGTTTAACCCGACCCACAACAAGCAGGAGAGAGTGAGAGGACAGAGAGGGAGAGCGAGGAGAGAACAAGGAGAGAGAGAGAGAGAGAGAGCAGCGGACGGACCTTCATATCCACTGCTGTTGAAGACGGATGAGAGGTTCTGGAAAGCTTTTCCGATCCGCTGGTACTCCTTCGGCAGAGCTGTTGGAGGCAATGCAGATGTTTTAGTGTTAAATATTCTATTACTCTAGGAGATGATGGAGATGTTGGAGGGTCTCACTCACGGCCTGTGCAGCGCTTCCAGTGCTCGTTTCCGACAGTCAGCAGGTCCTTCACTCCGTCATCCATCGACTTGGTGAAGCGGCTGAACTGCTCACACTTCTGCTCGCTAAAGAAAAAAAAAAAAACACATTAAAAATAAACACTGTGTTTTATTTGCTGTTTATATACCAGTGTCACTTACACTTCGTGGAGCTCCAGGTCTGGCAGTCCCTCGGGCTCTATCGTGGAGAAGATCATCACCCCGACCGTCTCGTCCTTCTCTGCTTTTCTCTTCCCCATTTTCCAGTCCTGCGTGAGACACGGAAAAAAAAAATAATAAATCGATTAAACACATCCATAAGAGGGTCTACAGGCGCAATCATCTGTCCTTCACCCTCATACTGTACCTTCTCATCCTTGTAGGTGAGGAAGAGCTGGAAGACCTCGCTGTTGGAGATGACGGGATGCCGGCACATTCTGGACATCCAGGCCTGAAGCCTCTCCATACGCATCTTAATGAACTCCTCCTCAAAACGTCCTGAGAAACGAGAAACGGCAACAAAACCGGTCCTTCACAAAATCCTTAATTCAGCGTTGTTCACTTTTTCATTGGGGGTTGATTGCTTTTCTATAACAAGCGTCTCTGACAGGGGCGCAGCAGCAGAGGATTCGTGATTTCTCAATAACGCGACTTTCAAAAAAGAAAAGAAAAGAAAACAAACAAACAAAAAACTAAAGAATGAATCAAGTAAAAAAAAAGTTCAGGACTGTTAAAAACCCGTTAAGGAGGAATACAGTGAGTGTTAGAATTACAATTAGTTACAGGAAACTAATCCACAATGTTACGGTCACCACCAAAAAAAAAAATATTTTCCTATAAACGCATAGGCTGAGGAATTTTATTCTGCTTCATCACAGACTGACTCGGTTTGTCCATTTATAATTAACTAATGTTATAGAAAGTCCATTGATTGAACAAGTTAGTTCCTATTAGGGATGTTTATAATTCATCATTAATTCATTTACAGCTGTTAAGAATTGAACCGATTTAAATTGTATTAACCGATAATGTTTGTTTTGCATAATTATGCTCTGTAGCTACATGTGTATTAACAACGTGCACCACAAGAGGGCATGCTTTTAGTTCAGCATTTGACATGAAGACGGTATTGACATTCAGGAAAAGGAGCACTGAAGGGCTCATTATTAGGTTTCTCGCCTGTTTTATGAAAGGCCTGGGTACGATTCCCGGATAAAATGGGAGGGTCGCACCAGGGAGGGTCTCCGGCGTAAAATCTGGATGTGTGAAAAAGGTTGCGTGCGGATCGAAAGTTCTGCTGTGGCGACCCCTCGATGGGGGTGTGAGAAAAACTAACAAGACTGACGTTCTGGAAAAGAAAACCAGTAGGTATGGGGATCACCAGGGACCATCCGATACGATATCATCACGATACATCAGTCCCGATTCGATTTGTATTGCAATTCAATATTTTATTTATATACAGTATATATATATATATATATATATATATATATATATATATGCACACACACAATATATATATATATATATATATTTTTTTTTATAAACATATTTCACAAATAATTTGTTCTTTACACACGGAAAGCTGTGCTACCTTCCACTGTGTGAATAGTTTAAAGTGCCACCTATAGGATCATACAGGAACTGCAACATTGTGCCACGTCAAATGCAAACATTTTTAAATAAAAAAAATATTTTCTATATATAAATTGGATTTTGTAGTCAGTTCAGTAAGTAAGACATGAATTGCCACACGAGAAAAGGAATCATGGTACGTAACCAAATGGATTTTAGTCCCCCTATCTGGTACGGAGTGAACACTAGGATCTGTAATCCTGTGTAAGCTGTAACTATAGAAACCGTAAACAAAAGCATAAGAATATAGTCAGAGCTGTCGTTATAGAGAATGAATTCACACCTTCTTACTAGAATTGTAGTATATTCCCCCCTCCCCCAACACACACACAAGCAGGTTTTCTCAGCTGACCTGTGACCTGCTTGTCAGGCAGGCACGGGATGGGGATGGCTGACCCGAACTTCTCCAGAAGTCTCTCGTACAGCCAGTCGAAGTGCTTGTATCGATGATTGACAGGTTTGTTAGTACTCTAGAGGGGAGGGGAAGAAATGTTCAACATGTTAAGACGTTAATACTTCACAAAAAAAAAAAAAAAAGGTGTGGTGTATTAAATTTCATTTCGCAAGCTTCCCGCTGCAGGACTCACATTAGGGGTGACCTGGTACTCGATGTAGCTCTTGAGGCCATACATTTTGGTGCCCTTTTTGGGGTCTGCTACAACGCAGTCCAGCTGAGGCTCAGTGTACTCCCACACCGGGCCGATCTCACCACTCTGCAACACACACACACACACACACACACACACATTAAACACCGCACTGACATCTCGCTCTTTCCTTCTGAAAAGATTCTGACCTTTTCAGGACACTACAAATCCTTTTTTTTTGCTAAACCTGTTACACTTGCTCTTGTATAGAACAAGCCTCATGGGTCCAGGCTGAAATTCATTACATCATTAGATACCTTTATTAGGTTCACTGTAGTTACTGAATAATTGATGGTACGACTGAATAGACTGAAGGAGGACACGAGCTGCACCATGAAAAGGAAAAACGTTAAACAGGTACAGTAGAAGGACTTGGGAGTTTCAGTGTACAAAATAAATGGAAGTCGAACAACTTAACAACGGGAGCTCATTTGCTCTAAATTGCACGTCCGATGGGCGACGCCCTCTGCAGTCGTTCCAGAAATCCCTTGGAAATCGCCGGATAACTTGTCGCCGACTTGTGGAATTTAATCAACGTGAAAGCGGGCCAGTTTGAAAGTGGGGCGGCGGAGCAGTCGTTTTCAGGCGCGGTACGAATCGACCACATGGTTATGGAAATCCAGTGCCATCAGAGAAGAAAAACTCCATAGATGTGATAACTTGGTGATTCAGGTGGTCAGCTGACTTCATTTTATTGCCACATAACGTTGCTGAGTGTCGACCTGAGTGACTGAAGCGACCCCAGATCATAACACTGTCTCCAGAGGCTTGTACAGTGGACAGTATGCATGATCGCTTCACGCGCTTCCCTTCTCACCCCGACACGCCCATAATCTGGACTCATCAGATCACATGATCTTTTTCCATCACTCCAAAGCCCTTTCCATACTCTCTAGCAAACTGAAACTAACAAGTGTTTTTCTTCTGGACACACAGCTGTTTAGTTCTCATCACATGAGATATGTGTGTGTGTGTGTGTGTGTGTGTGTGTGTGTGTGTGTGTGTGTGTGTGTGTGTGTGTGTGTGCGCGCGCATGGAAATGCTTTTACTTTCTCTATTAAACATAGCTCTGATTTCTACTGCACATGCAGTAATATGAAACTTCATTAGGTCTTTAAGATTCTCTCTGTCCCAAAGATCGGATTTGTATTTACTGTACGGTACACGTCCCTGTGAAGGAAGTGTTACTTTGGAAATGATTAGAGACACATTTAAGAGTAGACCGAACATTCGCGTTCAACTTCCTTTATATTATTACAGTGCAAGACTAAAGAAGCACACGCACGTCTCTTGGATGGATCAGCTCGGTTGACGCTAATATAAGAATAACGTCTGGATTGTATTCCCTAACTCCACTCTTCTTTGTCTTTCCTAACACTGTACATAATTAGAAAAGGATGTTAATCTTACAAAGACGGATAGCTTGGGTCCTTTTGAGCCCTGTTTGGACAGAAGGTACAGCTCAGGGCCCGATTTGGAGAATCCCGGGAATCTGCACATTAAAAAAAAAAAAAAAGGGTAGAAAGCAGATGTGATGATGTGACGACTTGACACGACCGCTGAGATGAAGAAGTCGTCTTGACTCGGTGTTAAAATGCGAGACGTCTCACTTGTTGAGGGTGATTTTCAT
Organism: Clarias fuscus; assembly: GCA_030347435.1. Lineage (NCBI taxonomy): Eukaryota > Metazoa > Chordata > Actinopteri > Siluriformes > Clariidae > Clarias > Clarias fuscus. The sequence goes on from CM059229.1 coordinate 4,997,753, forward strand.
GGAGGATCCGTGAGCTCCTCCTCTGGTCATGGCGCCGCCCTCGCCAGTATCGCCTTCGCCGTAGCCGCCCGACGACTTCCTGTCGTCCCAATCGTCGTCCCACTCGTCATCCTCGGCACCTTTAACAACATTACTGTATTACACACTTTTTCTAAATATGTCCTGAAAATAACACAGAACAGGGCGGAACTTTTGTATTAACCGACATAGGTGGTACCAACTTAGTCAAACTTGAACATCGTCTCCATCACAACCTGTCTCGGGTAATAAAAAGGTTACGCCCACTTTTGTATTACTTTTGGTACAGCCCTTTAATAAACAACTCCAATCACACACCTACAAATAATGCACTCGTTACAAAGCAACCCACTACAAATTTTTTTATTTTATTATTATTATTATTATTATTATTAATGTAGAGTCGACTGATTATCAGCAAAAACATCAATATTAAAGCTCTGAAGCCCCGCCCACTGTGTTAATGTATTCATCAAATAAGTCGCATTTATTTACTTCTCTTTTTTCTAGTTAGCAAAATTGTCCCCTTACACAGTAAATGGATTAGTGATTGTAAATTATTTAAAACCTTATTTCAGCTGCCACGTTCGGCGGTTTGAATCTCGTCTACGGTCTGTGCGTTTGTGTGGAGTTTGCATCTCCTCTTATTCAGATAATGAATGGATTGAGAATAATGTATAAATATATTATGTTTATTTATTTTAAAGCAAGTCTTGCACTGTACAAGGTTTAAAGCAGTCTTCATTACTACACCAGTAATAAACCAACTCCTTGAGGGTATGCTGTTATAGAATGTTAACCAACAACTCAAAGCTAACAAGTTGGTGATTTTTCTAAAACAACACACCATGAAGCATTTTTTTTTTGTTACACCATAGGCAACGCATTGCTTTTATTAAAAAATTAATTAATCATTTAGATTAAATTAATCATACGACCAAGTTTGACCCTAATGGCTTCCCATAATTGTAGCGCATTTACCCGTTGATGGGCCATTAAATATTAATGTTTAAGATGAAAAAAAAAAAAACTGTATAATCTGTTTCCTCTAATCAGGTTGTCATGCGATTCTTTATTCCAACACTGCACATTTATAGTACAAGTAAATCTGAGTATTTTAAAATTGCATTTAATCGTTATTAATCTGATACTATGACCGTGATTAATTAGATTCAAATTTTTTATCAATTGAAAGCAATAATAACACTACATGTTTTGCAACATTTATTTATTACCTCAAAAGTATTATGAAACAATAAATAAATAAATCCTCAGTACGGGAATTTTACTCGTAATAAATTTCGCGTCTTGCGATTAAATAATTTCACATGGATCCATACTATGCATTCGGGTTTCACACGATTAATTGTGTGACAATAATTAAACGTCACCAAGAAGCTCAGAAATCGCTGTTGTGAAGATGTCAGAAAACTACACCTGACACTGGAGACTCCTCCCCTACACATGCAATAATCATCTCTTTATTAAAGAAGAAAAAAAAAAATCACCTTGTAACCATAGCAACGATTACAAGCTATGACATGGACATAAACCTGTGATATTCTGTCTTGTGAGAGGACATCAGTCGACCCCTAAGGTATAACATTCCAGCAGCACACACAATTCTGAAGCTGAGTCGTCATGCTTAAACAAGGAAAACCAAACCGTAAATATTATTCTATGTTTAGAAATTAATTTCACTCTGTATTTCGAGCCGTTCTGTCACACAATGACCCATGCTTGTGAGTTTGGAGCTGAGCTCAATTTCAACCCATGCAGCTTGTTAGCGTCATTACGAGACACCTCGTGGCGTACCTGTGTAATCGATTAGGTACGGGTACGGATAAATATCTTCAGGGAGGAAAAAGAAGGAAGAAATGTCATTTGAAGCTACGATCATGTCATGTGACATGGACAGTAGAGTAAAACAACCAGTAAAAAAAAAAAAAAAAAAAACACACACACACACACCAAATCTCGACCTCCGGCCCGCTGTCTTAGATCACTGAGGTGTGTGTGTGTGTGTGTGTGTGTGTGTGTGTGTGTGTCATGTGACACTTCCGGCATAGATTTTTATGATGATGATGATGTCTGATAATGAGGAAACGGTAATCACTTTATAATTCACGCTTGCAGTTTAGATTGAGAGACTAAAACAACTACCTCACTCTTTGTACATTAAATCAACAATACTGTTTATAATAAAACATGTATCAAGTCAGGTGGAATTACCAGGTTTTTAGATAGAGTTACCCCTTAGATAACTTAACTGAATTAACACACAGGTGATAATCACATGATTGAGACGGGTTCTTAAGGTGAAATTTCATATTGTGAAACGCATTTTTCCATAGAAAATTACATAAAGCACATAATCCGTTCCAGACACCCGAAAATATTACCAATGTTACCAATTTCTAACACTTTAATCATATTTTTTGCATATAAAAACAATCAAAACATTTAGAAAAGACATGCAAATGAAGTAAAATATGAAATAAACAGACATTAAACCTCACTTCATGCTTAACCGTAATTTATGATTCCTCTCGGCACCGGCTGCTTCAAAACCCAAACTGAAAGCGGCTTCATTTTTCTTCTTGCTAATATTCTTGCGGAACACAGCGCTATATCTATGTCTTGCATAGAGAAAAAAAAAAAAAAAAACTAGCTTCATTTGGCTTTCCACAGACGCAAACGAGTTTTGAATGTCTCCTGGGCGTACGCACAATATAGCCGGCGCTCAGTTCGGTTGTTCGCTCATCGGAAATGCTTCGTATTCCGAGGCAAATTTTTAGGCTAGTTTTGACGTTTGTGCTGAGGTCCCGCTGAGGTAATCGTACGTTCCCTGTTGAGTCTGGTTCCTCTCAAGGTTTCTTTCTGGTGCCATCTCGGAGTTTCACCCTTGGCATGCTCATCCAGGACAATCTGATCGATACACATTTCCTCACATTTTTCAAATGTATTACTACTTGTTTTTATTCTGTAAATCTGCTAAATAAATAAAACTTTAAAAAGAGAGAGATGTGAAGTTTTCCAATGGAGGGTGCCAATATTTACAGCATTAACCGTTATATAGCATGCGACGTGATGTGCTGACATTTGGAATTAAATAGCATACTGTACCTAGTCAAGCTATTGAACCGAACTGAACAGAGTCAAGGTATGATTTTATTTAAACAAAAAAACAAAAAACAAAATAATAAAAATTTTAACAAAAAAGTGAACAAATGAACTGGGGGACGTCAACTGACAAAAAGTAGAACATCTGCTGAGGTAAAAGTTGCTTCATTTTCAGTGTGGAGGAACCCATCAGATACAGTCAGTGTGTATAAAGTCAATCACTCGGTTTCTGAGCGGGAAACTCTCTCTTCTTCTGGCACGTCACCTCGGCTTTACCAGACCGAACATCATTTGCAGAAACGACCATGGTTTGGTTTTATTTAGGCTGCTTTCTCATCTCTGTTTTAGTGCCTGCGTGTGAACATCATGTGTGACGAGCGAGGTCGAGAAGAACAGAGCGGTCTGGGGAGGAACGCTGCTCCCATTTGTTCAAACCCTTTCACAATTTTGATTTATTTTCTTTGTTAAATAAAATCCCGCCTTGAGCTTGTCCAGTTCGGTTCATGAGCCTGACTTTATTCCGAATGAATGCCGTAAATATTGGCACCCCCCACCTTGATAACATTCCGACTGTCAAAATGTCTCCCATCATCATCAGAGCTGTGAATCATGTTATAAGTATAAATAAAAGTTATATTAAAAGGATTTAATAAACACTGAAATGTTGTGAAACTTGTCTTGTTGACTGTTTACATGTCATGTCACATACACACGTGGACAAAATTGTTGGTACCCTTCGGTCAATGAAAGAAAAACTCACAATGGTCACAGAAATAACTTTAATCTGACAAAAGTCATAATTGTAAAAAATTCTATGAATGTTAACCAATGAAAGTCAGACATTGCTTTTCAACCATGCTTCAACAGAATTATTTTTAAAAAATTAACTCATGGAACAGGCCTGGACAAAAATGATGGTACCCCTAACTTAATAGTTTGTTGCACAACCTTTTGAGGAAATCACTGCAATCAAACGATTCCTGTAACTGTCAATGAGACTTCTGCACCTCTCTGCAGGTATTTTGGCCCACTCCTCATGAGCAAGCTGCTCCAGTTGTTTCCGGTTTGAAGGGTGCCTTTTCCAGACAGCATGTTTCAGCTCCTTCCAAAGATGCTCAATAGGATTGAGCTCAGGGCTCATAGAAGGCCACTTTAGAATAGTCCAATGTTTTCCTCTTAGCCATTCTTGGGTGTTTTTTGCTGTGTGTTTTGGGTCATTGTCCTGTTGCAAGACCCATGACCTGCGACTGAGACCCAGCTTTCTGACACTGGCCAGCACATTTCTCTCTAGAATCCCTTGATAGTCTTGAGATTTCATTGTACCCTGCAAAGATTCAAGACACCCTGTGCCAGATGCAGCAAAGTAGCCCCAGAACATGACAGAGCCTCCTCCATGTTTCACAGTAGGGACAGTGCTCTTTTCTTGATATGCTTCATTTTTCTGTCTGTGAACATAGAGCTGATGTGCCTTGGCAAAAAGTTCCATTTTTGTCTCATCTGTCCATAGGACATTCTCCCAGAAGCTTTGTGGCTTGTCAACATGTAGTTTGGCATATTCCAGTCCGGCTTTTTTATGATTTGTTTTCAACAATGGTGTCCTCCTTGGTCGTCTCCCATGTAGTCCACTTTGGCTCAAACAACGACGGATGGTGCGATCTGACACTGATGTTCCTTGAGCATGAAGTTCACCTTGGATCTCTTTAGAAGTCTTTCTGGGCTCTTTTGTTACCATTCGGATTATCCGTCTCTTTGATTTGTCATCAATTTTCCTCCTGCAGCCACGTCCAGGGAGGTTGGCTACAGTCCCATGGATCTTAAATTTCTGAATACTATGTGCCACTGTAGTCACAGGAACATCTAGCTGCTTGGAAATGGTCTTATAGCCTTTACCTTTAACATGCTTGTCTATAATTTTCTTTCGAATCTCCTGAGACAACGCTTTCCTTCGCTTCCTCTGGTCCATGTTGAGTGTGGTACACACCATGTCACCAAACAACACAGTGACTACCTGGAGCCCTATATATAGGCCCACTGACTGATTACAAGATTGTAGATACCTGTGATGCTAAGTAGTGGACACACCTTGAATTAGCATGTCCCTTTGGTCACATTATTTTCAGTATTTTCTAGGGGTACCATCATTTTTGTCCAGGCCTGTTCCATGAGTTTATTTTTTTAATAATTCTGTTGAAGCATGGTTGAAAAGCATTGTCTGACTTTCATTGGTTAACATTCATAGAATTTTTTTAAATGATTACGTTTGTCAGATTAAAGTTATTTCTGTGACCATTGTGATTTTCAAGGATCTGGCACTGAATTGTCCGGGGTCGTCGGCCCCAAATGCACATAAACTTAAAAGAAGACGAAGAAGCGATACTCTTACAAAATACGAGTGTTTGCAGAAGATGAACTTAGTTTAATTTCTAACTAGATTGCAAACTATACCACAATTATTTAAAAAAAAGTTATTTTAATAGTTAAAATAACTATTTTGTACTATGTAATGTTCACCTAAATAAAAATAAAAAAATGTGAATGAACCGAAAACCGATTCGGATTCGATTAATTGGATCAGCCATTAAAAAAATACTGATTCAATTGCATGATCTATTAAACTGCACAGCTCTAGATCCCCGAATCCAGAGTGACTTACTGAAGTGCTTCCGAGTCTCGATCCATAAATACACCCTGATACTGGTTCACTGGGTCACGCACTAAGAATATAAAAGTCAGTCTAAAACCTCTGCTGCTCAGCTAATATAGCAGGAGCAGCGCACTTTTCTGTTTTTAAACCAGTTCAAGTGCTTAAGTCATGTTCTGTATGACATTTGAAGCTTTAAACCACTCCTACTACAAGCTGTGTACAGGGAGAATCGGGTCATTCCGGTCGCCATGTTTGTGTGAAAACTCACTAACGGTGATGTAAGATTGTTTACCTGGGCCCGGGTAGGCGTGAGGGTGGCCTTGTCCACCAGAACCCCACGCGTTGCCTGCCGCTCTGCCCCGTCTCCGTGCCCTCAGGCTGAGCGGCCCAGTTATTGGAGAAGCCCCCAGAGGCGTTAGTGTTGAACACGGACCACGGGTCGTTCCCGTTACTCGTCTGTCAGAGAGAGAGCACATGCTGAAGGCGTGGAGGTTATAAACAGAACACATGCATGCACACACACACACGCGCACACACTCAAACTGCAGGTCTGTAGAAATTTTAAAGTTAACCCTGAATCATCTGTTCATTTATACAATCATTAATATTTAATCACATTTACACAGAATTTATTTTACTTCCTCATCAAACAAACATGTAAAAATCTCTGTATCTGAATACACAGGCTTATAAATAATCACAACTCGACACGCATAATCGGACAGATTTGCAGAAATATAAGAAGCTAGGAAGGAAAAGACAAGAAGAAAGAAGACAATTGATCACTGACCATTTACAACGTCAGTCAGACAGACAGATACAGACAGACTGAAACAGACAGACAGGCAGACAGACACATAGTCAGTCAGTCAGACAGACAGACAGACAGAAACAGACAGGCAGGCAGACATACATACAGATAGTCAGTCAGTCAGTCAGTCAGATAGAAAAATAAATAAGTAGATGGACAGAGACAGACAGACAGATAGTCAGACAGACAGACGGACAGATATAGAAATAATCTGAATAGTTAGATTTGATGCTCTATAATGAACACTGATACTGCTGGTGAATCTGCCTTCCTTAGCTGAGCTATTCATCCTCATCATAGTTGTTTAGCTCTAAATAACTGGTAAAGCCACATATCACAATGTAACTGGAGATCTGTTTAATCAGAGACCCGCGCACTGATCACTAAACTGACTAAACAGCAGTGAGTGTGTGGACAGAGCGTGGAGACAGTGAGTGTGTGGACGGAGCATGGAGCCGCAGGCTGAGTGTGCCGCTCGAGACGTACACCGCTGACCTCCAGGACGAATCGGTTTAATTACAGGCTCAGAGTTTTCTTGACCGTTTCACATCTACACACACTGTCTCTCTCTCTCAGGCTATTCTCGGATTACTCTAAAATAAAAACTTGAGACAGCGCTGATAAAGAGCTGCAGAGAGCAGAAAGGCTGATGGGCCACCCTGATAGATTGTAGGAAGTACACACACACACACACACACACACACACACACACACACACACACACACACACACACACACACACACACACACACACACACACACACACTTACATGCGTATACACGCCCACACACACAGTTGCTTTAATTAGAGAGACAAACAACCGGTTTGAACACAATGAGAGTCTAACGGAAAAACAGAAAATGGAAAATACAGGAATAGCTCGCTCACTCGCTGGATCTCGTTACTCAACTGGGAAAAAAGGGAACCTGGCATGCCATGCGTCGGGATCGCGTCTTCATCATGCTGGGAATGTGTATGACGTGTGTGTGTGTGTGTGTGCGTGCGTGTGTGTGTATGACGTGTGTGTACTGTATATCTTAAAACCAAGATAACTTAATCGATTTATCTCACTGAAAGGAAAGAGTTGCCAATACTACACAACACTCTTGATCATCCTCATCATCATGGGCATCAGCGAGAAACACTCGACGTTAAAAATCTATTCCTAAACATTAGGATTCACAGAATATTTGAAACATGGAGTGACACAGAGAGATTGGTGTGCAGCGTGCTGATCATGTTTCTTAAACAGTGCTGATCATTTTCGATTGAAGTCATTGCGTGTGCTTTGCGCGCGTGTGTGTGTGTGTGTGTGTGTGTGCGTGCATGCGTGACTGTTTGTGTGCAGGTGTGTGATGCATTATTCGGGGGAAGTTTAAGTCGCAGCACTGACGCTAAGAAGACCCTCCATGCACGGCACCATGCGGCACGGCACGCCGGTTACCTCGTCAGGGGAGGACAGGGCCGGGGAGGTGGGGGTGATGGGGGTCAAGGGGGTGGGTTGGGTTTCAGCCTGAGCTACTTCCACCTTGAAGAAGAGAAAATCATGATCATCACCATCATTATAACCTTCATCCTGAAAGGAAAGTGTTAGCCGCCCAAATACAGCCTGTTTTATGTAGAATATTTAACCGATAAAAAGTATTAAACTAAATCTCGTAACTCCACTTTATACGACGGAGTGTTAGGGCCAATATGGGATAAATTTTTTAAAATTATAAATAAATAAATAAATAAAACATTTTTGGAAAAGGAAGGGCAGGGAATTTCCGAGTTTAAAACTTAAATTTTCAAGATGTAAGCTGAAATTGTGAAGAAAAAAATTAAAATGTCAAAAAAAAATTTAATCGTTTGAGCAAAATAAATCAATTATTTTGTGGAAGAAAACTTTAAACTTTTGAGGGAAAAAATCCAAAGTGTTTGAGGGGGAAAAAAAACAACTCTGCACTTTTGAGGAAATAAAAATAATCATCAAAGCTTTTGAGGAAAAAAAAAAAAACAGAACCCCCCCCCCCCCCCCGGAAATTTTTGTTGTTAAAACTGTTTGTTGCGTTGTAGTTCCTGATCACCTCATCCAAATCAGAATGATGTTTTCTTCTAATAGGCTCAGCTTACAGCAATGTCTCTTTAAAGTCCGGATGCTTATGGTGATCTGGTGATTCTGGGCAAAAATATTTCCTTGTTTCTAAATCCAATTTAAAAGTAAAGTTTGATTAGATCTTCAACTCAAGGCATAACAAAAAAAAAAAAAAGTTGCGCTCAATCGCGTTCTGCCCAACCTCGCAAAGTGTTAATGCGGTTTCCTTCCTTGATAGAATTTGTTTTTTCAGTTTTATACACAAAACTTTCAAGTTTATTTCTTGTAAATTTTGTAGTTTTTTCTTGTAATCTTTTAAGTTTTGCTTTTTCTAAAAAAAAAATTTTTTTTCCCTTCAAAAATTTCAACTTACAACTTAATATATATAAAATATATAACTAACACACGAACACACATGTATATTTTTTATTATCCCATATTGGCTCAAATACTCCGCTTACTTTATCCTCAAATCATCTGCATTTTTTCCCCTAGGTTTTCGCCCGACTGCAACAAAAATTCAATATCACACCACTCATTCTTTATTTTTCCGTGAAACTTAAGGGACAAGAGACCGGAGACGCCCTAGAAGGTGTGCCAATACACACACAAAATAGAGAAAATTGCAAACACCGATCAGCCTACACCGACAGCCTTTGGGCTCTGTTTGGGTTTAAAAGGTTGGCACTCCATCTACGGTGTCTCCTGTTTCTTACCCTTCCTAGTACAAGTGTTATGGAAAAACACAGGGACGAAGCACCACCAGTCCTGAAGGTATGAGGAGACAGTTTTCATACACAGAAACCCAATCTATATAATACACTGTACATGAAATGAACAGCTGTGAATAAATACCAGAATGAAAAAATAATTACAAGAATTAATGAGACATGGCACAAATCTGAATCCCCAAATATCCAGTACATAATGGTGACCTGATGTCTGAGAAATAAAGAATTCATTCAATTCAATCATCTAATAAATGGAAAAGATTCAAATTAGATTTAGAAAAACTTTTCCCTCCATAGAAATTGAAATTTTAGCATACTAATATAGGACTTGATTGTTGTGTTTTTTTTGTTTGTTTAATCTAATCTTTCCGCTTCTTATTATATTTGCAAGTCATTTTTCCTAGTTAAGACTTAGATGACATAAAAAGTAGTTTCAGCTTTTCAGCATCTAAGAGCTTCAATAAATACTAAGACTACTACTACTACTAATAATAATTTAGTCTAGTAGTAACTTTAGTATCTACAGTATATCAACATTAGAATCTAATTCACATAATGCTCCTGATGTTTTGCTTAAATATAATGTTGACAAGGACTAAACTGCTTCAAGAGATCAGCAAGACACACTAAAATTCCATTATGTAGACCTTTAAACATCATACGCAAGAATTTCTAGATGTGGAGTTTAACAGACAGGAGCTGGACGTACAGGAGAAAAAAAAAAGCGGCCCTAAAACAGGTGCCTGATGAACGCCAGAGTTCATTTCATTACTTACATGTGAGAACAATTAATAGAATAAAGAATGCAGACAAAGACAGGAAAACAGAGTAAAATAAGACAAAGTATATATAAATGTACATATATAAAAATGTATATATTCGAGGGACGTTCAAGTCAAGCCAGAACTTTTGATTGTGCAGAATAACAGAACATGGTTCTGAGAGTAAAAACTCCCTTTATTTCTCTATATAATCCCCTGCTCCACTAATGCACTTATCACAGTGTTTCACTAGTGCTTGGACACCATCGAGATACAGTAGAAAGTTTTCTCAGTACGACAGAGCCATGATCGGACTGCCTGTCTGCTTTATAGGGGGGGGGGGGGGGGGGGGGGGGGGGGGGGGTAGAGTTCCTGTAAAGTCCCTGTTTGACTTGAACACCCATTGTATAATAGTTTCAAACGTGTAGCTAGCAAGTTGTTTTCTTTTAAATATTTAAATTGATGTGAAAGTAATGCTGAAAACAATGCAACCAAGTTGGCACTACAGCAACTCTATTCTTAAGTTAAGAAGAATCCTCTGAACAAATCTACAGCCGACTACTGGCTTCGCTAATAAAAAAAATCTTCAAATTAATCATACTTTATTACTTCTCTGCAAAGAATGTTGCATATTTCGACAAATGCTGTTAAATATACATAAAAACCCACACTGATTAACTTTTTTTTTTTTAATTTATAGGGGACCTGAGAGGTTCAGCCTGCACGGTGCATAACTTTAACTTCTGCTAATAAATCTGCAGAGTGCATATAAATGTGCTGAGAAAGGCTCGGCAATGCAGCTGTTTTCACTTCTGCTCCAGATGGGGAACTTCTGAGAAGATCAAACCAATAACTTCTGCTATACCGAGAACTTTACTAAACTTACGCCTCACTCTCCCCTCAGGATAAACCTGTAGGTAGATATTTCTCTTTTTTAAATATTACTTGTCTATTTATAAACCTTAACATTAAGTAAAAGTGCCAAAATAGGAGATGTTTAATTTCCCCAGTGGGAAGATTTAAATGAGGGGAAAAGAACTTATAAGAAATGTAAATAGTTTGACGAATAATGTTTGTGATTATGTGACTTAAATTCGGTTCAGAATAGTGAACATCGCATGCGTAGTACACGTTTGTGTTTCTCATCATGTACAGTCCATCATACAAATTGGATTTTTATGGCTTGTATAATCGTTAAACCCTGACTGAACTTATTTGTTAAAGATTGGTTATTTATGTCAAATGAAAATTTTAGCATTTTATATTGTATTTCATAGAAATTGTTCTAATACAGTTCAATTAAATTAAATCTGTGCTAAATTACAAGTTAATATTAAAACACGACCATGATGCTACTGTCAGGTTTTTTGTTTTTAACACCTGAAAAGGCAGAAAACAGTAAGGTTTATGTGATACTACAGCTAAACTTATACTGTAGAATAGTGTACTTTGGATGTCTAATCTGAGTGACATTACTTATTTTTCTCTGTTCTGAGAGGAAACCAAAGTGCTGACCGTGTCAGATTTTACGAGTTCCTTCCAGTGTGATTCTGCCTTTTAACTGTAAGTAATACAATCGAGTTAAAAAAAAAAAAAAAAAAAAGACACATATGACAAAGACTAAATGGGAAATAATAAATAAATAATCATCATTTACAATTTTACTCAAAATACACACAATGAAATGTAAAGTTGTTGATCAGATTAGTAAAACTTTTCAGCACTCAGAGACTCATTCAAGTCTAGACGAAGCTACTCGGGTGTGTAGTGAAACGTTTCTACTGAAGTAGGAAGGCGTCCAGTTAACACGACTCAACTTCCAAATAACCTCACATGAATGACTCAATCTTCACGGGTATAATCTATTGCGAGACAATTTTATAATAAATAAACAAACTACAGAAACCTTATTTCTAGACATATTCTACAAATCTAATACAAGCATAAACATATTACTGTATTTGGGTGAATAGCTTAATGCTGATTTCTAAAAATATATACTTTCAATTAGCAAAGATTTTAGTAAACGTGTCTAGAAATTGTCTATAATTATTTTAAGAAACTTTATATAAGTTTGATTAGATTCAAGATATTTTCACTAGCTTAGATGTCATTTTTGCAGGGTGGTAGAATAAGAAAATTTCAAGCTAGGAAAATTGTAAAATATGTCTGGAATCTTATACTCGGCTTTCACATAAGAAATAGCAGATAAATTTGACAAGAGATTTTTACTTGCTAAGACAGATTTTTTGCGGTGCAGGTGTATATTATTCTTCAAATATTTTCAAGCTTGTAATGATTTCTAAACCTACAATTAGATCATTTACAACATACACTGAGAAATAACAAAAAGTATATAAATTTACTTTAATCTTGAAATGGCTAAAAAAATAGGTCATAAAAAAAGGCTTTTTTATATACTGTATATTTTTATAAGGTAAATACATTATAACCGATTATAAATTTGCACTTTTTAGGATGAATTTTTTTTTTGCATTTTTATTTCTAGACAAAAGCTATCTAAAAAGTTGTCTGTTAACAAAATTATATAAAATAATATATAATATAAAAATTATTCATTAGAGGTCAACTTTAAAAAGTAAAGCTACAATATCGACTTTTAAAAACACCACACAAAGAAAGCTGAACTGAATATTTCTGTTCATCACGAGTACTGAGCTTATCACTTATCACAAGGGTAAAGTGGTAGCTGGTTCAGTAGCCTTGTGAGCATTAAAGGACGATAAGATCAGCTTTCTAAGCCATGATTTGTCATGATTCGCAATAAAAAGTATACGAGTCGCTACAACTGCCTGCTGTTGTGTCTCTTCTGCTGACAGGCTGTTTAATTTAACAATGTTCTCATCCTACGTACTGCAAAGAGCTGACAGGCACATTTTTTTTTCTGTAAAGAAGTAAAGAAGCCCCCTTTCCTCTTCTGTTGACTCACATCCTAGCGAGTCACGAGTCAGAAACACATCCCCTTCCTGACATTCTGTTGATCAGAACTGGCAATATCCTGCATCATGAGCTGTGTTTGATTCATTAAAAAAAATTGTAATTTGGTATCTCTGACGCTCAGTCAACTCGGAACGTCGGGAAGATTTCCTCAACAATGAATTTCCTCGACATGACTGCACACACACTGTGGTTATAAAGATCAAAGTTCATGCTTTAAATGAGCTCACACTGACAGACAACACAGTTTACTGTTCTGAGAAAGTTGTAACGTCATTCAGTAAAACTAAGATTGCAAGATTTTTCTTACCCTTCAGCTAAACACGATAATCAATAACCGATTGATCAATTATTAATTGTTACCAAGACATACACATTAACTGCCAGTCAAAGTTGTATTTAATGGTATCATTTGATAGTAAAACACTTACCAACATAAGAAAAAAAAAAAAAAGGTGTCGAAAATATACAGCTATATAATACAGCTTGTCACAATGTCCTCATTTAAAAACAAAGCTGCTAAAACGCAATGCCCAATATTGAGCGCTAAACTGCAAATGCACCTCTTGTGGTGTACAAGTTAAGAAACGTGTGAGCTACAGAGAAATATTATGAGAAACAAACATTATCGGTTAGTCCTTTTTTAATCAGTTAAATCCTTAATGATAATGGTTAACATTCTTAGCGAATGCTAAGCGCTATATAATGTACGTCTGTACATCGGTCAGAACTCGCTTGTTCAATGATTTAGTCCAGATTATGGCACAGCATCACGCACAACTGACTGGACAGAATTTAATAAAACCTTTGCAGTTTTAAGTAGATAAGCTACTAATGCGCTACTGTCTCAATGTGAACAAACACCTGCACCAATAGATATTACTTAGAAAAGCTAAACTGAATATTTTTACTGGGATTAGTTCATATTTTCACCATTGAAATAACAGCGCTGAAGTGGTATAAGTGGATTTTAGCACGCTGGAGTTAAAAAAAAAAAAAAAAAAAATCTTCATCCGATCTACGATTTCTCATCTGTGATTCACTCTCCGATTACCGAACAGGGAGTGTGTTTGTCTGACGACGAAAGAAGTACAACTTAAATGAAATTTTCTATAGTATATCCTCTCTTTCCCATTTTTTGTAAAAAAGAGGCAATGATGGTAGATTCAAAATCTTTCCATTAAATATTTACATTTTGTACAATTTCCTAATAAATATTTAGCCACCAATCCAGTGGAAACCAGTGCCATATACTTTTGTCACATCAAACTAAATTTTATGAAATTACAGTTAAAGGTCCCATCTTTGTAATAATAATAATAATAATAATAATAATAATAATAATATCACTGATTACATTAAAGCTGATCAGCTTATTCTTTCTTGCTTTAACCTTTTAACTATTTCTACAAACTTTTTAACCGTCAACGACGTGTACTTCGTCATAAAAAACATCTGGCTAGCTACTTGCTAACCGAATACACATGTTCATGGGTGTGTACTGTATGTTTTCCCGCACTTTCCTTATTATATACTTCCCGCTAAATGTTAGATATGCTACTAAAATGATATATACATGATCTATTCCTTACCCAAACTCAAACCCAACGTTATAGTTTCCATAGTAACAGCTCATTCATTTGTATGGGAAAACGCTGCACAATCTAATCTATCTCCCATTTCTGCACAGAAACCACACTAGAAAGGTAATAATTACTGTTTAATGTTTTTAATGATCATAACTGTATAACACACACAGAGCCCATAAATCCAGCGCTAAGCCTCCTCTGTGTGTTCTTTCAGTTTCCCACCATTCGAGTAGGCGTGGCGTTTTACATAATTGCGTCGGCGGTCCATCTCGCGCATTCCAGTGCTTTCAGAACAACAAGGGTGAGAGAACCGAGTGTGGAGGTGAGCGCCCTGCATATTCACGGCACTCACCAAACGCGACGCAAATTCTTTTAAGCAATGAAAACACAGAAAGAGGGATTAGTCAAAAATATTAATTCATAAATTTTAAAAAAGCTCTTTTTTTTTTTTTTGGGGCTGATCAGACTCGAACTCAGGATTTCTGATATTATTTTGATAGCTACTATAGATCCGAGCGCTGCATGGATGAGCATAATGTCCAGGTGTAAATCAAATAAGCCACGCCCCCTAGATCACACTGCAGCTTTTGCACAGTTTTACATGTGAGCAAAGGTGTATACTGTGGATGCATTATTTAAAAAAATCAAAAATAATACGAAAATAAATACATTTTAAAAAGCACACAAGTCTTTCCTCGACAGCGGCGACTTTTCTGCATCAGTACATTTCTTCCTCACTGACTAATCAGCTCACAACTTGCTCTTAAACAATATTAGTCCTGATAGTGTGTGAATGGAAGAAGGGTTAAATACTAATCAGATCCTCACTCCTGATGAATAAGCTAGTTTAGTATTAGAATTTTATTTGTTTTTTTTTTAAGTGATAGAATGTTGCAGTTCCTCTTTAATCCTACACGTGGCTTACTTTATAAACTACTTACACACTGACCGGTTTTGTCTCAGACGCGGACATGACGAGACAGAAGTTTCAGATCATGTCTGTGTTCATTTTCACACTTTCAGTAGTGACACCCTTTAAAAAAAAAAGGGGGGGGGGGGGTCTCTTTGTGTGTGTGTGTGTGTGTGTGTGTGTGTGTGTGTGTGTGTGCATGCGTGCGACACCTCACCTGGCTTTGTGCGTTACTAGCTGTGGCATGACTGTCAAAGAAGGAAAGGTCGAGCGGTGGTGCGTTTCCTCCTGACGCGAAAGCCTGAGGCTTACCGACCTGCAGGGGCAAAAACATCAGCATTTACATCCACTCACAATATTCCACAGCACACGCCGGGGGGGCATCTGTTATAGGACAATCATCAACAACAGCATGGGAGGAAGCGGAGCTACTGCAACAATGATGAAGTTTATGACTTTTTCTTTTGTATGAATTAAAGAACCAAACTTATTTTTAAAAAAAAATGTTTATAATGTTGTGGAGCGTCCACACAAGCGGGTTACTTTCATCACTTCACTTGCGTTGGAGCAGCTATTTCATTTAAGAGAGCAACATCTTGTGCCTAGGGCTAATCCCAGCCATGCTAACGGTACGGTCATGTGATTGCAAATGCGATACAATTCCGTATTCAAGAAATTAATACAGAAGACGTGACATTTCTGACAAAGGTCCCGTATTTTACCATTTCTCCAACAGGTCTCAGAACTCCCTTAAAGTCTCTCTGTTACTTCTCAGATAATGCACTTCCCTCTGTTTCACTCCTCCACCAAACGCACCATTTCTGTGTCTATGCAAATGAGTTTCTGCTGAGCCACACCCCCTGCTGAGCCACACCCCTCCAGCAGAGCTGAGAAACAAGTTCTTCTTTGTTGTTTAACGGCGCTTGGAATCCAGTAGGTTGGTTACATTAAACCGCCCACTGTACGTCTCATTCTCCGTCGTCTCCCTTCCTTAAAAACATCTAACGCTTCCTTTCCTGATCTTCTCTTGACTTGTTCTGTAACTTGAACTCTTTGTACGCACGTTGGGGAAGGGTCATATGTATATTATATGACCTTATACGAGGTCACAATGGGCTGGGCTTGTTTAAAAAAAAAAAAAAAAAAACGACAAATTGTTTTTTTTTTGTTACCTCACATTTTTTGTTTGTTTGTATATGCACCCTAGAGACACAACACGTCTTAAAATGACTAAAAATAGAATTTTGCATAACAGGTTGCCTTTAAAGCAGTTCTACTAGCTAGCTCACATTGATTTGTACTTTCATAAGAAAGGTGCTTCCTGTGAAACTGGCTTTCGTTCTTCTTTTTGATTTTATCTGACAAGCTCTTATACTTTAACCAAGAAAATAGATGGCTGGATGGATAGATGGACAGTTTTTTTCATATTTCATCCGTCCACATGTCACCCATCATATCCTTACCCTGGAGTATCCATCCTTTCTGTAGTAGCTACTTCAGGTTGCCAGCTCGTCATTCACAAACTACAGGCAATTTGGGAACACCGATTAGCCTAACCTGCATGTCTTTCCTGACTGTGGGAGAGAACCCACCAAGAGTGAACATGCAAACTCCAGGCATACAGACCCAGAGGCGGGAATCGAACCCGGACCCTGGACGTGCGAGGCGACATTATGTATCTTACGGCACAGTGGCGTAGATAGATAGAACTGCTTCGTCATGGTATACAGGCTCAATGAAATAAAAATTGCTTCTCCAAGGTACAAACATAAAAACACAGGATATTGGCTGTTTCTGAATAACGTCAGATGGGTGGAGAAAGAGAAGGCATCAGATTTGTAACCCTGAAACTGGGTAGTTAAATTTGAAAAAAAAGTCATGCTTTCAACAACATTTACAATTTTTCTTTATTAAAGGATCAATTACACAAAATTCACTTTTGAATCATTTTTAGACATTCAGATGGCTCTCCAGTGTGTGTAAAAAAAAAAAAAGGAATCCCTGCAATTTTTTTCCTATTAAACGAGCCAATTAGATTCCCCCCCCCCCCCCTAATGTGACCTCATAGAAGTAGAGTCTCTCCCCTTGCTTGCTGCTCAGCAACAGCTCCTTTACATCAGAGTGAAATATAAGGCGACCTGTCTTAATTTCTCAAAGAAATGGTACGATGTGGGACCTTTAAACAAGACTAATGATTTTTAAGAGGTTTGTTTATTATTAGAATTTGTGTATGTGGCGCGTCCACAATGATACGCCCCTGTCTAGGCTGTTGCTATAGAAACGATAGGGAGCGCGGCTGCAGCACCGTCAGAGACAGGATGAAGACCTCGACAGCGCTGTGGAATAACGAGGGATGTGTCCTGAGTCAGGTCTCAGAGAAAAACAACACCATGAAAAAACACAGAGCAGGATGTAGTAACTTCTGAGGAGTCTCGAGCATGTAGTCATCCAGATGTTTGGCCCTGCGTCACAGTGTGTGTGTGTGTGTGTGTGTGTATGTGTATATTAGGGGAAAATCATTTTTCCCCCAATGATATATATATATATATATATATTGCGATATATAGAACTACTGGTCAGATGTCTTACATTACTCAAAAAATAAAGTATTAATAATTCCAGAATAATTGTGGTGATTTTCGAGGCATCTTCATAGAAATAAATATGATAAAAAGTATAATAAAAAACCCTGAAAAATGACTTTGCCTTGTTTTGGGTTGTTTACACTATTTGACGTTGTATGTCGATGCATGTGCGATATTAAAAATTAATCTTCCTTCCTAAAAGTGACATATTCTTTTTGATAATAATAAGATGCACATATTTAGTTCAAAATTTGTGTGACATTCCCATATCCCGGGAGCAGTACAATTTACACGTCTTAGCAGTAATGGTAACTTTGGTTCTCCATGACGTTTCAGAAAACACTGAAAAGACTGAACTGTTTACCAGACCAGCATCTGCTCCACTTCTGCACGCACACACGCGCACACGCACACACACACACACACACACTTTATAATCATGTCCTGTGTGCAAATAATTATTAACTCTGATCGTTCAGAAGCAACAACATCTCATAAAAACCCAAAGCAATTACGGCGGGATCATCGGCATACGAACGCACCGGCTTAAGAATTTTCACCTCAAGAACTGAAATTTTGAAATAAATTTGCCCCGGCATACAAAGCATTTTTGCTATATTAGCAAACAAACCGAGCAGAAAACGAACAGTGGCTAAGTCGCGCGTTCGTCCGGGAGCCGTTCAATACTTTTTGTGTCAGTGGAAAGCCAGTTTAGGCAAGTTTACTTTGTGTTTTTTGTGCACTGCATTTTGTGCAAGATTCGGTGAAGACGCAGCACCACGGGTCCCGAGAATATTAGCAAGGACGGTAGCAAGAAGAAAAGGGAGCTGGTGACGAGAGGAATCATAAATTAAGGTTAAGTGAGGTTTAATGTCTATTTATTTCATATTTTGCTTCATTTACAGGTCTTTTTTAAATGTTTTGATTGATTTTAGATGCAAAAATATGATTCTAGTGTTGGAAATTGGTATATTGGTAATATTTCTGGGTGGCTAGAACGGATTATCTGCATTTACATTATTTCCTGTGGGAAAATGCGTTTTGCAATACAAGCACACAGATTTTTGGGGCGGTAGAAAAATCTTAAATTTTGCACGTAATGCTTTAATTTAAACAACGATTTTTACAGGTCATATGCTTCTAAAGGCTTACACCAATTTCAGTATCAATACTCAAAGGAATATGAATAATCTGCATTTTAAATGATAAATTAAATGTATAGTTTAATTTAACTCAAGCCCCTCACTAGGAACAAATTCTATATAATACAAAGTCAATATAATACAAAGTCATATACACTAACATTTAATGTGTGTGCTCTGATTATGCCACCCTTTGAGCGCCTCTACGCTGCCCTGAAGAAACACCAGCTCCCTGTCTGTTACAAGAATTTGTAGTCTTGATAAAAATTAATACTTGAAAGAAAAGAAAAAAACCATTAGAGTGTAAGCTGGTGCAGTATACAGCACATCAGTGATCACAGGAAGATTCGTCTCTATTTGTGGGCTTGTAAACAGGAAGTAATAAAGTATAGCACAGACACAGGCTTAAGCTCGACATCCTTGATGGCATCATCGAAGTGGCATCGCCTGTTCATTACCTGTTAATCTGCCAGCAAACATTACAACAGCTGGTGTCTTATTTACCTTCCAGAGTGCAGTGAGAAAGAAGCGGAACGATATTCCACGAGATCCAATCAGAGTACATCAGTACTTAGTACATCATAATGTTCAGCACTAAATGCAATATGGGCATTAGAGACTGTCGGGTGTGTATCTTAATCAGTAACAACTGGAGATCTGCTGATTAGGCTTAGATTTAAACCATTCTGTGCCAAAACACAGTATTGGTGCTGATTTCATTTTGTATTTCTTTATTCATTTTGAATAAAGAAAATGTGTGTGGCCAAAAAAGCTACTTCTGAAGTTTTTGCAACATTGAAGAGAACGATCTTAAAATGTAAAATTGCTAACTTTAGCCTTTTTGGAGAGAATGATTTTATATCAGACCAAAATGGCTATTTCTCAGTGTTATACTGTCTCACTTCTAACAGTAATCATTCAAAATGCATATTATTCATATTTCTTATTGGATATTAGGATTAAAATCGGTGTAAACTTCTAGAACCATCTGACCTGTAACAATTGTTACTTAAATTAAAACAAATTAAGGATTTCCCCCCCAAAAAAAATCTGTAGTGTCTGTAACCATGTGAAATTCATGTTGTAATCTTAACAATTTAGCACTTTAGAATAATGCACTTTTTCCTGGTTTCTGTCTTATGTGAAATCTAAATCCAAGTTTCATCTGAATGACCGTTAAGAACGTTAAAAGATTTAAAGTTAAAAAAAGTTCCAGATTCTAAAACATAAAAGGGAATGAAACTGTATTTAGCAAATGTGTTTTTTTTTATCTGATAAAAATGTAAATGTGTATGTATATTTACATAAAATGAAGCATGGATCAGGAGATAAGAAGTGTTAAGTATTATGAAAGGTGCTGTTATACGTACGATCCAATATGAAAATTGACTTTTTCACCTACAGTAGGTGAGACTCTTTTTTAGCAGTGATACCATGTTTTGGCTGACAGCAGTAACAGCCGTATCATCCGTGAGGTCATGAGTTTGATTCCCGATGCAGCCATCTGTACACGGGAGTCTCATGTGGCAGGCAGGCCGGTGCGCTTTCATGTTAATCAAAGTGACACCATCCAGTCACCTGTGCGTGTGTGTGTGTGTGTGTGTGGGGGGGGGGGGGCAAAAAAAAAAAAAAAAAAAGTTTTACTCAACATCTTTGGCTCATTTCGGGTTTTAGTATTGACAAATTCTTGCATGTTGTGAGCGTGTGTGTAACAGGTACTTTCGTAAGCACAGATGGTTCAATTTATAATAAAGTAACTGTCTTTTCTTTCTTTATCACCATGCCAACTTCTACAGCTATATATACATGATGAGAGTCAGTTTTTGTTATTTGATATAAAAACTAGATAATTTAGATAGTAGATAGTTTAGAACTAATTTTTTCTAAGACCCTTAAAACCTAAATTTGGATTTACTTATTAAAAAAAAAAAAAAAAAACCTTTTCAAAAGTGTCTACAGAGTAAAAGAGTTGGAGTAAAAGAATTACAGTCAAATAATATTGAAGTAACTACTATGAATTTATGAATTATTAACTTGTGAAATGTTATGAATTGTATGATGAATGTACTTAAATGCTAAAATAAAAGTGAGATTTAAAATCTCAGGCCCACATGTATCAGATCTCAGTAGGCATTTAAAAGATCATTTAATGGTAGTGTAAAATTAGATATCTCAACACAATCTATTATAATTTATTATAAAATATTCATCTACTTATTTATTGGTAGAATATCAAACCCACACGTTTCACTTTACACTACACTAATACCCTTTATGCTCACAATTCTCACTTAATTTTACTGTAGAATTTACTGTAATTCCTCTTAAAAGTAAGAAATAAATGAAAGACTGTCTTCTGACAACCTGACTAGATCATCTATTCTAGCTAACAGGTCGTCCACCATCAGCTAACAGTCCGTGTCTGACCAATTGAGAAAATATAACTAGCTGTAAAATGATATGATGAAGGAAAGCCTGATCCAGATCCATATACAGAATGTACAGAATGTAAATTTTTTAACAATTGTTACTTAAATTAAACAAATTAAGGATTCCCCCCCCCCAAAAAAATCTGTAGTGTCTGTAACCATGTGAAATTCATGTTGTAATCTTAACAATTTAGCACTTTAGAATAATACACTTTTTTCTGGTTTCTGTCTTTTTATGTGAAATCTAAATCCAAGTTTGTATTTGTGCAGAAAAGCTCTGAGGAATGACCAGGAGGAAGTCCTGTCCCATTGTGTAGTTTTGGATAATCTGTCATTTCTGTAAATCTCTAGTAGGCGTGTCACATTATCATACTTTCTACTATCCGTCATCAGGATAAAAATGCTGCCCTGCTAGATTTTGATATTTCCTGTACGAGGAAAAGCATTCATATTTTGAATTTGGTATTTTGGTTTCAAGGTTTCAAGTGTTAGTATCAATTTAATATCCATCACCATAAAGGAAACTAGAACGACCGGGCTGGTTCGAGGTGACAAAGGCTCTGATGTTGCTGTTCTTCTGAAGAATTCTCACTCACCATATCCAATCACTTTGGGACAGAGCTGTGTACCACTGTACTGGAACTGACGGGCAAAAAAATAAAGTCAGCTGACGACCTGAATGACCAGATTATCACATCTATGGAGTTTTTCTTATTCTCCGGATGGAACGGCCGTATTCCAGAACTCAGATTGTGAAAGAGTGTTTCTGGGAGCATGAGGAGCATATAATTTATACACATGAACTGGGCACCACACTGTGTGTAATCATAGCTAAAGGTGACTGTAGTGTCCGTAACCATGTCAAAATCCTGTTGCAATATCTTAATTTTTCTATTTTAGAATAATACACTCTTTCAGGTTTGTGCCTTTTCATGTGAAATCTAAATCGGACAAGTTTCATCTAAATGACAGTTAAGATCGTTGAAAGATTTGATTTCAAAAAGAGTTCCGGATTCTAAAACATAAAAGGGCCTGAAACTGTATTTAGCAAACGTGTTTTCTTTTTTATCTGATAAAAATTTAAGTGTATGCATACTGTACTTACAAAAAAAAAAAAAAAAAACAACCAAGCATGGATCAGGAGAATAGGAACCATTAAGAATAATGAAAAATGCTGTAATATGATCATATCTGGAATTTCACTTTTTCACCGAGGTGAGACACGATACAAGCTTAAGGTAACTGAATGAAATCTGCTGGATTTTTTGTGTGGAAACAAAAAAACCCTAGTTTGAATACTTATAAACACGCTCAAATTTGAATGTGGATTTTAACGGGAACTATTTCAGACATAATTAACATCATTGGAGCTGGAAAGATGATAGTAGACGCGCGCACACACACACCCCCGTGTGCATATACAGTACTCGACAACATTCCACACACACACACATTCCTGTATATACAGTAAACTCACACAGTAAGGCACAACAGTAAATGACACCAGAGGTCACGAGGCCAGTAAATATGTCATGTGCGGACCCATAAGGAGAGAAAGCGTTTCCTGTTGCATTCCTGTCACTTATTCAACTGCTGTGGCGGTTTCCTTCCTCCACAGGAAACTTCTCACACACACACAGACACACACACACACACACACACAATATATATAGACATCATGTTCATGAATATTCACCCTGCGTGTGTGTGTGTGTGTGTGTGTGTGTGTGTGTGTGTGTGTGTGTGTGTGTGTGTATAATCCCATTCTTTGTGACTGAAAGCACACCCTGGGGAATTCACATGCAGTCAGCTGTACCTCCACATAGTCCTCAGGCACCAGGCCGACCTCGCCCCTGCTGTTCCGCGCTTCAATCCATCCGCCGCCAATGTTCTGAGAAAAACAAGGAAATGTACTGAGTTACAACAATGACACACACACAGCTGTCAGGTTTGTATGTAAAGAACTGATAATGACATTAATAGTGCCGTCATATACCGCACTGTCATGGATTATAAAGCCCTAAAGAGTTACAGTAATGACACCGGAGTCATATACGTATAACCCCGATGACTGTATACATGACTCCAGTATCATTACTGCCAGGGTTATATATAAAGTACTGAGTGACCGAAATGACACTGGAGGAATATATACAGCTGTCAGGTTAATATATAAAGCACTGAGTGACCGAAATGACACTGGAGGAATATATACAGCTGTCAGGTTAATATATAAAGCACTGAGAGTGACCGTAATGACACTGGTGGAATATATACAGCTGTCAGGTTAATATATAAAGCACTGAGAGTGACCGTAATGACACTGGTGGAATATATACAGCTGTCAGCTTAATATATAAAGCACTGAGAGTGACCGTAATGACACTGGAGGAATATATACAGCTGTCAGGTTAATATATAAAGTACTGAGTGACCGAAATGACACTGGAGGAATATATACAGCTGTCAGGTTAATATATAAAGCACTGAGTGACTGAAATGACACTGGTGGAATATATACAGCTGTCAGGTTAATATATAAAGCACTGAGTGACCGTAATGACACTAGTGGAATATATACAGCTGTCAGGTTAATATATAAAGCACTGAGTGACCGTAATGACACTGGAGGAATATATACAGCTGTCAGGTTAATATATAAAGCACCGGGAGTGACCGTAATGACACTGGAGGAATATATACAGCTGTCAGCTTAATATATAAAGCACTGAGAGTGACCGTAATGACACTGGTGGAATATATACAGCTGTCAGTTTAATATATAAAGCACTGAGAGTGACCGTAATGACACTGGTGGAATATATACAGCTGTCAGCTTAATATATAAAGCACTGAGAGTGACCGTAATGACACTGGAGGAATATATACAGCTGTCAGGTTAATATATAAAGCACTGAGAGTGACCGTAATGACACTGGAGGAATATATACAGCTGTCAAGAGTTATATATAAAGCACTGAGAGTGACCGTAATGACACTGGTGGAATATATACAGCTGACAGATTAATATATAAAGCACTGAGTGTAACAGTAATGACCCTGGAGTCATATAAACATCTCTCAGAGTTATATATAAAGCTCTGCGCATGACAGAAATGACACTGGAGGCATATAAACATCTCCCAGGTTTATATATATAAAGCTCTGTGTGTATATACAGTCCCATCTAAATCTGTTTTATTATCTGGTTTATGAAGCACTGACAGTGACAATAATGATACTGCTATAATAAAACTCGCTGTCAAGGTTGATACATTTCTAAGAGGTTACATTAATGCCACTGCACGCTCATAGACAGCGCTCGGGTTTACAGATTAAGCACAGAGTAACAGTAAAGACAATGGGGTCCTATACAGCGCTGCTGTGGTTTATAGTGAGATGTAGAAAATCTTTATCTTCTCACCCCCACACACACACAGAGACAGACACACACACAAACAAACACACAGAGGCAAACATGCAAAGCGCAAGCATGGACATGCACATTAATTCGCGCACACAAACACGAACGAGCACACACATACACAAAAGTGTTCACACTGAAAAGTGCATATATGCATCATGCAGTCAGGAGTTACCTGGTTGGTGATCGTGATGGTCTCACCCTCTCTCACAGACAGCTCGTTGTTGCCCGGCTCGGCTAAGAAGTCGTATAAAACCTGCACCTGTGTGAGCAGATGGAGAACAACATGAGCACGCAAAACAATAAGAATAGCTAACATGCTGATGTTTTCAGAAAGGAAGCGCTCATGTAAGATTTATGGAAGGAGTCTCCAGTGTCAGGGGTTTGTACGG
This sequence comes from Clarias fuscus, assembly GCA_030347435.1. Classification (NCBI taxonomy): domain Eukaryota; kingdom Metazoa; phylum Chordata; class Actinopteri; order Siluriformes; family Clariidae; genus Clarias; species Clarias fuscus. The sequence continues at coordinate 5,023,348 of CM059229.1, forward strand.
ACATGGACAACATTACAGGTTCTCTGGGACAGTTAAGAGGAATAAAGCACTTCATGGCACGCTGGTTCAGGACAATAAATCAACTCTGAGGTGGTAACCGATTCAGTCATTGAATATTTTCCTAGACGTGTTTTAATAATAAATATCTGATGTGAGATAAACGTATAGTAGACCATTAGGAATCAGTGAACGTGTTAATCAGTTAATTTGTCATTTCAGTCACTTCCTGCTTCCTGTACAGCTTAAGCGATGCGAGTGTAAACAGCATGCGAATATCTGTAACGATTATTCAGCTAAAGGTTCACAATTTTTAAATAAAATCAAGCTTCTAAATACAAAAGAATCTTTATTCAGACACACACACAGCAGTGTACGGTGTAGGAGCAACGTGAAGGGCTCCTCTATGTAGGAGGCCTACTCAGGCAACAAGAGAGTATGTGTGTGTGTGTGTATGTGTGTGTGTGAGAGAGTGAGAGAGAGCATGTGTGAGTGTTTTAAGCTGAATAATTTACACACCATCAACTTTATAGGAGAGACAATCATGTTTTTTGATTGTACAGAATGACAGAATACAATACTCCCGTTATTTCTCTGTATAATCCGCTGCTACACCAATGCACTTATCTCAGTGTTTCACTAGTGCTTGGACACCATCAAGATAGAAAGTTCTCAGCACGCCATGACCGGCCTTGTCGGTCTGATTCACGTCTGAAATGCCGGCCTCCCAGGAACTCCTTTAATTGCCCAAACATGTGGAAATGTCTTGGAGCGAGGTCAGGATTGTACAGGGGATGTGGCCATCCATTACTAGTTAATGGCCAACGATTAACTACGAACAGTCAGAGTTCCCTCTCATGCTCCCGTTCCTGCTTATTCTGTTACCGCGAGTGTGGTGAACTCGGAGGCAGTAAATGCAGCGTGAAAAGAATAAGAAGTCCGTACTGACGGTCGCACGTGCTCTGCAGAGTTTAGCAGTGAACAGGCTCTTCTTTACAAAGCTCAGGAAGATTAAACCTCAAATAGCACGGACCAATTTGTTTACACAACAATAACAATATATATATATATATTTAAACTGCTTATACGGACGCGTGTTGATAATGGAGGCTGTAGACATCAACCTGTGCACTTCCTGATATGTCATATAGAACCGAAGTACTTATTACTTTTAAACACATTCAGTACACTTGACTGCTACAAGAATATGGGTGTGACATCACAAATAAAAACAGGTATAGTTGGTTAAAATGAAATAACATTTCATTCATGGCATTGCCTAGGTGTTATCAGTCTATGGTTATTAAGGGCTCCTTGCTCTGACAAAAAGTCCCACCAAAGAGTGTTTAGTTCTTCATTTTCTTACTCCGTCTTACTCTTCACATACGTGTAGAGGAGCGGAGGGTTAGGAGGTTGAATCTCTGAACTGATTAGAGATCAATAGGAATAATAAATAAATCAAAATATTGTATCGGATGTCATATGTATTTGTTCTTTGTTGTAATGTAGTAGAGCATTTTGAGCAGGCAGCTAATGCTGGCTCGTTCCGCTGGCTACCATCGCAAGTATATTTCACACCTGTGGGAAACACCTTCAACAAGCTCAAAGATATCGAAACCATTCAGCAACTTGTGCATGATGATGGTCGGAGAAAAAAAATCCACAACATGGCTGCCGTTGTCCATGTGTCAGACCAGGCGATCCTCACGTGAGGGTTGAGAATGCGTCATACGGCTGCCGAGTTCGTCCCCAGGCTGCTGACCCAGGAGCATCGAAAGCTGCCAAGAACTCCGTCAGCGTGCCATGGGTGACCCGTCCTTGGCGTCGAGGATCATTACCGGTGATGAAACTTGGATGTACTCTTCACAGTGGAAGAGCCCACAGCCGAAAATGCTCATCGTCTTTTTCGACTTTTGCGACATTGTGCAATGAGAATTCGTCCTCAGGGGCCAGACCGTCAATAGCGAATCCTACTGCCAGGTTTTAAGAGGTCTAATGGAGAACATACGGCGAAAGCAACCGGACTTGTGGCGAGAGAATCTTGAAACTTTTTGACACCACCTCAGCCATATATTTTGTTACACTTTTCAAACTCATTTCCACAAACTTTTTTTTTGGATTCTGTAAAACTTCTGTAAAGTTTTGCGACAAAGGCTGTTGTTAAAAGCAGAGTATTGGTGCTCATTTTTTTCTTTTTATGTTAACAATCTTTCTTCGCTAAAAACATCACGTTGCTAACTTCAGACGTTTTGGAGACATGATTTTATATGAGCCCCAAAAAAGGCCATTTTTCAGCATTATACTGGCTCACTTCAAACAATAATCATTTAAAATGCTAATTATTCATATTTTTTTATGAGTATTGATACTGAAATTGGTGCAAGATCCTAGAGGCATACCTGTACACATTTTTGCTTAAATTGGTGTTCATAGCCATGTCAAATTCATGTTGCAATATCTTAATTTTGCATTTTAGAATAATACACTTTTCAGGTTTATGTCTTTTCATGTGAAATCTAAATTGGCCAAGTTTTAATCGAATGACCGTTAAGATCGTTGAAAATTTTTCATTTGAAAAAGTTATGAAAGAGGGCATGAAACTGTATTTAGTAAATGTGTTATTTTTATCTGATAAGTATAATTGTGTATTCATATTCATAAAAAAAAGACGCATGGATCGGGAGCGTTAAGTATAAAAATGGTGTTATATGAACCTATCTGATAGTTCACTTTTTGAGTGAGACACTTTTTAGCACTGACACCATGTTTCGACCGACTGTATAAATGAAACCCAATTAAATATCAGCAACAATTCCACTTTTTTTTTTTACACCATGTTCACGATGAGCATCAGTCACACACCATTTCCTGTACACACATGAGATTATAATTAGTAAGGGTTGCAAAGACAAAAAAAAAAACATTATGTGATGTCATTTCTTTGGCATTAAAGCACAGGGAAATGAAATGTCTTCCTTGGCTCAGTATGACGTCTTGGTCTTTCGGGTTAATTTGAACATTACACACCCATGTGAAGTTATCTGTCAAGCATTAGGATTACTCAGACCGGACTTTTTATAGTTTTGTGCTGAAAGGAATCTTAAAAAACAAAAAAAAACATGAAAACTAGGTCAAAGACTGACAATGACTTTTGATGACTTCTGAGAATCAGTGGCTAACTAGACACTTCAAAATTCATCACAGAAGATGAATAAGTAAATATTAGATGTTATACAGCGCAAAGATTTAGATTATGTATGATTTTAAAATCGGTATGGCTTATAAACTTGGGTTTTTGCTTATAAACTACAGACTAGCCTCTTAGCTAGTTAGCTAACTACCTGAACTACTTATACAACCTCACCAAAAAGCCAAACTGGTACGTTTAGGTCATCTAAAAGTGATTAAAAACAATCAGTAGTGATATTCTGTTCGTTTTAAAGACTTGTGCTACACACTTTAACACCACAGCGATATGCTAATCAAACGAACTACGTGTCCCAGAATGCTTTGCGCGACCCCATGACCCACACTGGAAGAGAAGTGAAATGTCACAAGACTCTCTAATGACACATTTCCCCCCCTTCGTGTTTACAGGAAAATATTTCAAATATCTACATCATTTTTTCTCATCAGCGTCAATGATTTAACTTGTCATGTTACTAGCACACTGAGCGCGGTGTTACGGTGTAAAAAAAAACACAAAAAAAGACAAAAAAACAAAAGTGTAAAACTAATAAAAACACGCCCGAGCGGAATGCGGGCGCGCGCGGCGCTGTGTGTTTATTTAATAATCAAATTGAAAGAAAAACAATACGAGTTTATATATAATAAATAAAGTAAGTAAAGTGAAAGCTCACCTGTGTCGCCATTACGCTGGCAGTAAAGTGGTCATGAGAGAAGTTGTATCTTGCTGTAGGAGAGTTTGTTCATCCAGACATTACTGCCTCCGCGTAACTGCCCCAGAATACCACGCTCGCGCAGCACAGGGGCAAATCGAACACTCTGTACAACACGCGCGCGCACACACACACACACACACCGCAGCGACTAACACACACCGGGAAAATACTGAAATAATGTCCGGACTGAGAACCGCAGCTCAGCACGTCGACTTCTCCCACTCCTCTCTCTCTAACACTAACACACACACACACACACACACACTCCGCTTACACACACCCTCCTCCTCCGGAGCTGAAACCAAACCGGAAACTGAAGCTGCGGCCGCACCGCGGACTCTGACCGCACGTACTGCCAACTCCTTACTTACAAAACACAAACGAAATAATCAACTAACTAGTCAACTGCACTAACTACTAAATGACTAAATAATTAGCGCACAAAATAATGCACTAATTAAATAACAAAATAACTATCTGGTTGATTGACTAACCTGCTAACTAACTAACTGGTTACTCCAACCAGCACATACTGTACAGAAACAGATTACTTAACAAAAATCAGACAAACCAAATAACTAGTTAACAGTACAGCAACTCCTTACTCAGGGGCGGTTCTAGAAAATTATTCATGCGGTGGCATTAAAATTATGAGGGGTGGCAACACTGAAGCAAGCATCCTTGCATGGTTTTTTTGGATTCAAGGAACGCTATTCTTGTTCGGTGGATACACTAGGGTGCACATTTTTACATTGTCCTGTAAAAATTAAATAAAGGCTGATGTGTGATTGACTTGAACCTGATATCTGGATTGGAACGTCAGATAAATAAATAAAAACTCTTTTATTTTTAGAACACAAGGACACTAGTCCTGGGGTGGCAAGGCTTTTCCTTAGGGTGGCAATTGCCACCCCGTGCCACCCCGGTAGATCCGCCCCTGTCCTTACTTAACAAAACACAAACTAAGTACCCAACTAACCAGTTAACTCCACTAACTACTAAATGACTAAATAATTAGTGCGCAAAATAATGCACTAAATAACTAACTAACTAACCAACTAACTAAATAACCAAATAACTATCTGATGGACCAGCTGGCTAAAGAACTAACTAACTAACTGGTTTCTCCAACCAGCACATACTGTACAGAAACTAATTACATAACCAAAAACAAACTCAGCAACTAGTCAACTATGCTAACTACTGAATGATTAGATAATTAGTGCACTAACAAACTAACTGATTACTCCAACCTGCACATACTGTACATAAACAAATTACTAAACAAAAAACAAACTAACCAACTAACTAGTCAACTATGCTAACTACTGAATGATTAAATAATTAGTGCACAAAATAATGCACTAACTAACTAACTAATTGAATAATACAAAACTATCTATCTATCTATCTATCTATCTATCTATCTAACTAACCTTATTGGCTAAATAACAAAATAATGCACTAAATAAATAAATAACTATCTGATTGACTGACTGACTGTCTGACTAACTGACTAACTAACTAACTCATTTCCACATTGTACAATGATTAAAGATTAAGGTTTATTTATTACAAGGGTTTATGACCAAAGAAAACATAATCTTAATATAAAAGTAAATCATTAAAACATCAACTAACTAACTAACACACTAACTTATTTTACCCATACCTACTCTACATAACGTATTTGTATAAATAGTAACTAACATCAAATTAACACTCTGACCTGAAGATATTTTACATTAAATCTTCAGGACCTGTGAATGACTTTTAATAGAAATGTTCTCCCTCATTTTCTTTTATCACTGATGTATTTTCTGTGTCAGTGTTGAAAGTCCTGGTGAAGGTGGTTCTGTTTCAGATGGTCTTCTATTTCTCATGTTGGCTTTTGTGGCGCCCTCTAGTGCTTTGCTAATGTTATAACACTTTTTTGATTAAATCTTACCAAGCAGGACAGCAAGAATGTCTAATCATCACATTCTTGGATTTTAAAAAGTTTGATGTAGCGCATATCATCAAAAAAGCCCAAAGGAAAAAATATATAATGTAATCTCTCTGTACACAACACACAAATACATTTCCTGGTCTACATTCAATTCACTCGCCCACTCATCGTCTATACCGCAGGGGGCCTGGAGCATATCCCATCAGACTTAGGGCAGTGTCGGGGTACACCTTGGACAGGGTGCTAATCCATCACAGGGCATACAAACGCACACACACACACACACACAAACACACACACACACACACACACACACACACACACACACACACACACACACACACACACACACACACACACACACACACACACACACTATGGGCAATTTGGGAAGGCCAGTCAGCAGGTCTTTGGACTATAGGAAACCTATCAACCACATAGACAAACTCCATGCACACAGAGACGGAAATCGAACCCGGACTACTACTGAGTCACTACATTCCTTTCAATAAAATTCAATAAAAAAAAACTTTATTTCTCCCCAGGCATAAAATAGTGTAACTTCTGAATAACTAACTACCTAACTAACTGGTTAGGTTAACGCTGTCCAGTACTGAAATTCTTTACTTAACAAAATACGAACTACCCAACTAACTAGTTAACTATTCGAACTACTAAATGACTACATCATTAGTGCACCAAATAGTGCAAGTTAAAGTGCCAGTTAAGGTAACCATAGCTGATCACTAGCTATTGACTAGGAAACTGGTGAGAGGATCATGTGCACTCAAGGCTCACCCAGGCCCTCAGGGTTCAATCCCACCGGAAAGCCAATGTAGGACAAATTGCAGAAAAACAGTAAATGCTGGATGAAAATAGAAAGGTATCAGAAATCTTTTTATAGGCTGTTTAAAAAGTTCTTTCATTGAGAATTCGGGATCATGTTTGGCCATCCTGCAGAAAACAAGGATCCTTTGACCATTAAAACTTAAGCAGCACAGATTGGTGCCAGCAACATAGCACAGGTCAATGATGATAAAGAAAATAAATGTGCTTCTATAACGGGGAGGATTCAGACTTCAATCTGTTTATTTGGGCTTTTCGGGGTAGAACGAAAAATACTTTTATAACGTGTAAATTTTACCACTACTGGAATATGGGAATGACATCGCAAAAATGAAGAACTCGCTCATATTATTATTATTATTATTATTATTATTATTATTATTATTGTAGTAGTAGTAGTTGTTGTTGTTGTTGTTGTTGTTTTTTTGGTTATAGAAACAACCGTAAAAACTTGCGATCATGTGCATCTGTGCTATTTATATCAAATTAAAATGTGTGACTTTTAAAATTTTTTCTTTTTTTTTCTTTGCTCAGTCATATTTATGTAAAAAAGGATACTGAGCAATCCTGAGCCCTGTACATGTTTATAAACATCTAAACAAAGAATGCCTAAAATGCTTTGAACTTAAAAGGCTACCTGTTATGTTTTATTTGTCAACGTATTTAAAAAATTTTTACTTGCTTTAAGTGGAATGAAGCTTAAATTGTCCTTTAATGAGAAAATTTACGTTTGACGAATTTATTTCGATTATATTTTTACAAACAGTAGGTTTATATCGGTATTGGAGGCTTTAATGAAGGTCATTCTCGCAAAGCAGTTTTACAAAAATCCAAAGAAAATGATGGAAATGATTATGGGATATGTGAGAAACTTTGTATAAATCATACTGTAATGATCAGATTTTGCCTGATGATCAAGCTGAGAGCGACTGTGGTGAGGAAAATCTCCCTGAGATGGCAATAGGAAGAAGAAACCTTGAGAGGAACCAGACTCGACAGGGAACCTGTTAGTGTTTTTACTGAACGGAGATATACTGTATTTAATGTTTGTCATTAGAAATGTCTGGCTGCTCTGTGACCTCTGAGCATTACGTCCTTTTTTGCTCTACAGTAAGGAAAGCTGGTGGTTAATGATCTCGCCGTATGATTAGATGGATGGCAGTTGTTGTGTGTGTGCTGTGTAATTCAGAATACAGTCCTTTATTTCATTAACAAAACCTCACCTCTCACATTACTCATGGTATAGAGTTTGTACTCTGAGCATTTCACTAAAGAACGAATGAACATGATGAACTAGGACACAATGGAAAGGAGAGAGAGGGAGGAGAGGTGACTGAAGTTTAAGTATAACAGGTTATAAAAGCCAAACATTTCAGAGCTCAGAGCTCGTTGCTAGGGTTAGAGCTTAAGAGATCATTCTTGACCTTTGCGTGCCATGATGGCTCTGTCAGTTCTTCTCATGCCTCTGGTCTTGTTCTTGGGCCGAACATCAGGAGCTAATGTCGATCCAACACTGCCTTTCTCAGAGTACCTGGACTCAACCGGTAATGTCCTGCTCAGGTGGGGATTTGACCCAGTAAAGGACACCATCACGTTCGAGGTGACGGCGAAAACTACAGGCTGGGTCGGCTTCGGGTTGAGTCCCAGTGGAGGAATGGCCGGATCGGATATCTTCATCGGAGGAGTCGGCCCTGACGGGATGTATTTCACGGTAATTCTTTTTTTTACCCCCCAATTCAAGTACGAAAATTATGAAAAAAAATCCAAACAGTCATTTAAAAGAGCCTGTAGTTAAAGTTTGAGGGGTGTTCAAGTCAAACCGGCTGCAGAACACAGTTGTGCAGGTAAAGACTCCCGTTATTCCTCTATATAATCCCTCACTACACTAATTCACTTATATCAGTATTTCACTAGTGCTTGGACACCATCAATGTAGAAAGTGTTCTTAGCCATTTATTATGTCTCAAACGCCGGCCTCCCAGGAACTCCTTTAATGACCCAAACCTATGGAAATGGCTTGGAGTGAGGTCAGGACTGTAAACGGGTCAGGACTGTAAACGGGTCAGGACTGTAAATAACTCCCTGTAATGTGAAAGTTGTGTTGGTGATTGATTGTGTGTTCAGTTCCCAAAGTTTACACCATCAGCTTAAACAGTGGCTTAGTGGTTAGCCCTGTCAGCTTGACCCTGCAGGGTCCGGTCTCCTGCCTCGGGGCGTGCTGGGTGGGTTGCCTCCAGGTACTCCGGTTTCCTCCAACAGTCCAAAGACATGCAGATTAGGTTAATTGCCGTTCCCAATTTGTAGTAGTGTGTAAATTGTGAAGAGAGTATTTGTGTGTGCCCTGTGATAGATTGGCACTTCATCCATGGTGTACCCTGCCTTGTGCCCTAAGTCTCCTAGGATAGGCACCAGGCCCCCCCGCGACCCTGAATACAGGATAAAGCGGTATAAACGACGAGGTTTTATGGCTAAATTTGAATAGCCTGGTGGCCAATCTTCATTGATTGCACATTCCACCAGTAAGAGCAGAGTGTGAAGGTTTAATTAGCAGAGTAATAGCACAGTTTTGCTTAAAATATTGCATTGCACACAACATTGTGGGGGACATATTATATTATGGCGCATCTGTGACCGAGACAGCAAGTCTTTGTGATGTATCAAGAGCATGTTGTCCAGGATAATGTCAGCAAACCACCAAGAAGGACGGACCACATCCGACAGGGGTAACTGTGGACGCAAGAGGAAGCCGTCTGAAAAGGATGTCCGGGTGCGAACCCGCATTGTATCCAAAAAACATAAAACCACAGCTGCACAACTCATTACAGGATTAAATGTGCACCTCAACGCTCCTGTTTCCACCAAAACTGTTCGTCTGGAGCTCCACAGGGTCGATGTACACGGCCGGGCTGTTATAGCCAAACATTTGGTCACTCGTGCCAATGCCAGACGTCGGTTTCAATGGTGCCAGCAGTGAAGATCTTGTGCTGTGGACAATGTGAAACATGTATTGTTCTCTGATGAGTCCACCTTCACTGTCTTTCCCACATCCAGGAGAGTTACAGTGTGGAGACGCCCCAAAGAAGCGTACCACCCAGACTGTTGCATGTCCAGAGTGAAGCATGGGGGCGGATCAGTGATGGTTTGGGCTGCAATGTTATGGCATTCCCTACTGTAGGCCCAATACTTGTTCGCCCAACATCCTTTCACCCTCGTAATTCAGATCCGAATCCCAGTCAGGGCACTGATGCTAGTGGCAGGTGTATGAGTGATAAATAAATGATCAATGATGAAAAATTGAGCTCTGTTTGCTGATGAGTCTGTGTTTCATTAAGGACAGGAATGGAGCCGGGAACTTCATGCCAGCTCTGGATGAGAAGCAGGACTCTAAAGTCATCTCTCTGACCGAGACGAATGGACAAACCGTGATGAAGTTCCAGCGAGCCATTAAAGCCTGTGATGAAAACGACTATTCCATCACTGTGAGTAAATGACAGGACACTCACACATACAGAACCTCGCTGTCACTTTGTCGTTAATGGCTTTCTATTGAAACAAAAAATCACACAGGATATTTCATCGTTCTCATGATTAACAGAATGTTCCCGATCTCCAGGGGGTCTAGAGTAGCCGAGATCATTTCTATAGTTTAGCTTTCTTTTTCTTTCCTGTACTTTATGAGTGTTTATCATTAGAAGTTTGAGTTTCATTGATCCCTCTTTTTTTGTCTTTAAAAGTTAGGACAGTGATTTTTTTGGAAACAAAAGATAATCCTCTATCCAGATGTGGAACAGCACTAGTGTTAAAAGAAATGTTTTAAGGCTGTAAAAATATCACAGAATCCTGCAGTTGTGGAAAAGAAGAATACCACACTTTTGTTTATTTTTTCCTCCGCAGGAATTGCCAGTGAAGCTGATCTACGCATACGGTGACACCGATAACATCGACTATCACAAAACCCTGCGCGGGACGAAGGAAGTGAACCTTCTGAACTACATGCCTCGAACCAGAGTTCCTGACAGCAAATATTTCGATCTGACCATGACCAACGTACGGCTGAGTTATTCTTCTGTCTCATTTTTCTTATTGTAGATGGATACGCTGAGAGAAAAATGTAAAGTCATAGAGTTTTTCTACCACACACAACAGATCGAGACCAATCCAGTCAAGTTCACTTCAATTTATGTACATGTAATTTATTTCTATGATGCCTTGAAATGCTGTGGAAATGCCCTGTAGGATGCCTGTTAGGTCAATAAAATGTGAGAAAGTGCCCCCATGAGTGCACTTAATGTAAATAACACCTGTTACGAAAAGGTTCATTCTAGGGTCTCTGTAAGGTAAATAAAATTAGAAAATAAATGCCCTCTAGGGTGTCTGTAAAGTAAATAACATGCCCCTATGGTCGATCAAATGTGTTAATACACCCTGTACAATGCCTGTTAGATAAATAAAATGTGAAAAATTGCCATCATTAGTTCACATAACATAAATAACATAAGAAGATGCTCTCTAAAATGCCTGCAAGGTAAAAAAAAAAAAAAAAAAAAAATTTAATGCCTGCTGGAGTGTCTGTAAGAGTGTCAATCAAATGTGATAATAGGATGCCCTGTAGGATATTTTAGATAAATAAAATGTGAGTGCACTCGGGGGGTTCCAATAAGGTAAACTGAGAAAGTGCCCTCTAGGGTGCCTGTAAGGTAAATAAAATAATGCTCACTATGGTACCACTGTGGTTCATAAAGCATTATAAAGTGCCACGTAGTGCACCCATAAGGTTAAGAAATGTGACAAAGTGCCCTCTAGGAAGCCTGTTAGGTAAAGAAAATGTGAGAAAGTGCCTGTAAGGTTAATTAAATGTGAGAAAGTGTCCTCTAGGATGACTATAATGTTAATAAAATGTTAGAAAGTGCCTGCTAGGCTGACTGTAACATAAATAAAACCCGAGAATGTGTCATCTAGAAAGACTCTAAGGTAAATAAAATGTAATAATGTGCCCTGTAGGACCTTTTAGATGAATAAAATGTAAGGAAGTGCCCTCAGGGGGTTCCCATAATGTAAATGTGAGAGAGTGCCCTCTAGGGTGCCTATAAGGTAAATAAAATAATGCCCCCCAATGGTACCCCTGTGGTTCATAAAGCATTATAAAGTGCCCTGTAGTGTACCCATAAGGTTAAGAAATATGACAAAGTGCCCTCTAGGGAGACTGTAAAGTAAATAAATTGTGAGAAAGTGCCCTCTAGGGTGACTGTAAAGTAAATAAATTGTGAGAAAGTGCCCTCTAGGGTGACTATAAGGTAAATAAATTGTGAGAAAGTGCCCTCTAGGATGACTGCAAAGTAAATAAAATGTGAGAAAGTGCCCTCTAGGGTGATTGTAAAGTAAATAAAATGTTAGAAAGTTCCCTTCTAGGGTGACTGCAAATTAAATAAAATGTGAGAAAGTGCCCTCTAGGATTATTGCAAAGTAAATAAAATGTGAGAAAGTGCCCTCTAGGGTGACTGTAAAGTAAATAAAATGTGAGAAAGTGCCCTCTAGGGTGACTGTAAAGTAAATAAAATGTTAGGAAGTGCCCTCTAGTGTGACTGTAAAGTAAATAAAATGTTAGAAAGTGTCCTCTAGGGTGACTGTAAAGTAAATAAAATGTTAGGAAGTGCCCTCTAGTGTGACTGTAAAGTAAATAAAATGTTAGAAAGTGTCCTCTAGGGTGACTGTAAAGTAAATAAAATGTTAGAAAGTGCCCTCTAGGGTGACTGTAAAGTAAATAAAATGTTAGAAAGTGCCCTCTAGGGTGACTGTAAAGTAAATAAAATGTGAGAAAGTGTCATCTAGGGTGACTGTAATGTAAATAAAATGTGAGAAAGTGCCCTCTAGGGTGACTGTAAAGTAAATAAAATGAGAGAAAGTGTCATCTAGGATGACGGCAAAGTAAATAAAATGTTAGAAAGTGCCCTCTAGGGTGACTGTAAAGTAAATAAAATGTTAGAAAGTGTCCTCTAGGGTGACTGTAAAGTAAATAAAATGTTAGAAAGTGCCCTCTAGGGTGACTGTAAAGTAAATAAAATGTGAGAAAGTGCCCTCTAGGGTGTCTGTAAAGTAAATAACATGCCCCTATGGTCGATCAAATGTGTTAATACACCCTGTACAATGCCTGTTAGATAAATAAAATGTGAAAAATTGCCATCATTAGTTCACATAACATAAATAACATAAGAAGATGCTCTCTAAAATGCCTGCAAGGTAAAAAAAAAAAATAAATAAAATTTAATGCCTGCTGGAGTGTCTGTAAGAGTGTCAATCAAATGTGATAATAGGATGCCCTGTAGGATATTTTAGATAAATAAAATGTGAGTGCACTCGGGGGGTTCCAATAAGGTAAGCGGAGAAAGTGCCCTCTAGGGTGCCTGTAAGGTAAATAAAGTAATGCTCACTATGGTACCACTGTGGTTCATAAAGCATTACAAAGTGCCACGTAGTGCACCCATAAGGTTAAGAAATGTGACAAAGTGCCCTCTAGGAAGCCTGTTAGGTAAAGAAAATGTGAGAAAGTGCCTGTAAGGTTAATTAAATGTGAGAAAGTGTCCTCTAGGATGACTATAATGTTAATAAAATGTTAGAAAGTGCCTGCTAGGCTGACTGTAACATAAATAAAACCCGAGAATGTGTCATCTAGAAAGACTCTAAGGTAAATAAAATGTAATAATGTGCCCTGTAGGACCTTTTAGATGAATAAAATGTAAGGAAGTGCCCTCAGGGGGTTCCCATAATGTAAATGTGAGAAAGTGCCCTCTAGGGTGCCTATAAGGTAAATAAAATAATGCCCCCCAATGGTACACCTGTGGTTCATAAAGCATTATAAAGTGCCCTGTAGTGTACCCATAAGGTTAAGAAATATGACAAAGTGCCCTCTAGGGAGACTGTAAAGTAAATAAATTGTGAGAAAGTGCCCTCTAGGGTGACTGTAAGGTAAATAAATTGTGAGAAAGTGCCCTCTAGGATGACTGCAAAGTAAATAAAATGTGAGAAAGTGCCCTCTAGGGTGACTGTAAAGTAAATAAAATGTTAGAAAGTTCCCTTCTAGGGTGACTGCAAATTAAATAAAATGTGAAAAAGTGCCCTCTAGGATTATTGCAAAGTAAATAAAATGTGAGAAATTGCCCTCTAGGGTGACTGTAAAGTAAATAAATTGTGAGAAAGTGCCCTCTAGGGTGACTGTAAAGTAAATAAATTGTGAGAAAGTGTCATCTAGGATGACTGCAAAGTAAATAAAATGTGAGAAAGTGCCCTCTAGGGTGACTGTAAAGTAAATAAAATGTGAGAAAGTGCCCTCTAGGGTGACTGTAAAGTAAATAAAATGTGAGAAAGTGTCATCTAGGATGACTGCAAAGTAAATAAAATGTGAGAAAGTGCCCTCTAGGGTGACTATAAAGTAAATAAAATGTGAGAAAGTGCCCTCTAGGGTGACTGTAAAGTAAATAAAATGTGAGAAAGTGTCATCTAGGATGACTGCAAAGTAAATAAAATGTGAGAAAGTGCCCTCTAGGGTGACTGTAAAGTAAATAAAATGTGAGAAAGTGCCCTCTAGGGTGACTGTAAAGTAAATAAAATGTGAGAAAGTGCCCTCTAGGGTGACTGTAAAGTAAATAAAATGTGAGAAAGTGTCATCTAGGATGACTGCAAAGTAAATAAAATGTGAGAAAGTGCCTTCTAGGGTGACTGTAAAGTAAATAAATTGTGAGAAAGTGTCATCTAGGATGACTGCAAAGTAAATAAAATGTGAGAAAGTGTCATCTAGGATGACTGCAAAGTAAATAAAATGTGAGAAAGTGCCCTCTAGGGTGACTGTAAAGTAAATAAATTGTGAGAAAGTGCCTCCTAGGGTGACTGTAAAGTAAATAAATTGTGAGAAAGTGTCATCTAGGATGACTGCAAAGTAAATAAAATGTGAGAAAGTGCCCTCTAGGGTGACTGTAAAGTAAATAAAATGTGAGAAAGTGTCATCTAGGATGACTGCAAAGTAAATAAAATGTGAGAAAGTGCCCTCTAGGGTGACTGTAAAGTAAATAAAATGTTAGAAAGTGCCCTCTAGGGTGACTGTAAAGTAAATAAAATATGAGAAAGTGTCATCTAGGATGACTGTAAAGTAAATAAAATGTGAGAAAGTGTCATCTAGGGTGACTGTAAAGTAAATAAAAGGTGACTGTAAAGTAAATTAAATGTTAGAAAGTGTCCTCTAGGGTGACTGCAAAGTAAATAAAATGTGAGAAAGTGCCTTCTAGGGTGACTGTAAAGTAAATTAAATGTTAGAAAGTGCCCTCTAGGGTGACTGTAAAGTAAATAAAATATGAGAAAGTGTCCTCTAGGGTGACTGTAAAGTAAATAAAATATGAGAAAGTGCCCTCTAGGGTGACTGTAAAGTAAATAAAATATGAGAAAGTGCCTTCTAGGGTGACTGTAAAGTAAATTAAATGTTAGAAAGTGTCCTCTAGGGTGACTGTAAAGTAAATAAAATGTTAGAAAGTGCCCTCTAGGGTGACTCTAAAGTAAATAAAATATGAGAAAGTGTCATCTAGGATGACTGTAAAGTAAATAAAATGTGAGAAAGTGTCATCTAGGGTGACTGTAAAGTAAATAAAAGGTGACTGTAAAGTAAATTAAATGTTAGAAAGTGTCCTCTAGGGTGACTGCAAAGTAAATAAAATGTGAGAAAGTGCCTTCTAGGGTGACTGTAAAGTAAATTAAATGTTAGAAAGTGCCCTCTAGGGTGACTGTAAAGTAAATAAAATATGAGAAAGTGTCCTCTAGGGTGACTGTAAAGTAAATAAAATATGAGAAAGTGCCCTCTAGGGTGACTGTAAAGTAAATAAAATATGAGAAAGTGTCCTCTAGGGTGACTGTAAAGTAAATAAAATATGAGAAAGTGTCCTCTAGGGTGACTGTAAAGTAAATAAAATATGAGAAAGTGTCCTCTAGGTTGACTGTAAAGTAAATAAAATGTGAGAAAGTGCCCTCTAGGGTGACTGTAAAGTAAATAAAATATGAGAAAGTGTCCTCTAGGGTGACTGTAAAGTAAATAAAATATGAGAAAGTGTCCTCTAGGGTGACTGTAAAGTAAATAAAATATGAGAAAGTGTCCTCTAGGGTGACTGTAAAGTAAATAAAATATGAGAAAGTGCCCTCTAGGGTGACTGTAAAGTAAATAAAATATGAGAAAGTGTCCTCTAGGGTGACTGTAAAGTAAATAAAATATGAGAAAGTGTCCTCTAGGGTGACTGTAAAGTAAATAAAATATGAGAAAGTGCCCTCTAGGATGACTGTAAAGTAAATAAAATGTGAGAAAGTGCCCTCTAGGGTAGCACTATTCCTGATAATAATGTAATAACATGCCCTGTAGGATGCCAGGCATAATGAATAATACAGTGACCTCTGAAAGGTACATAAAATAAGAAAAGTGTAGGGTATGCCTATGGTCGATAACATGTGATAACCTGTAAGATAACAAATGTGAGAAAGCACTCTTGGTTATGACAGAAGTTGGCTTTAGGTCAAACTAAATACTTACTGCATGCAAGTAAATTGTTACAGATCATACAGTATATCCTGAACAGGGAGGATTAAGAGATTAACTCTAGATAAGACAATTGTTTTGTAAAGGAAAATTAAAGCAAAACATGAGCACAGCGCTCTCACTGGAATATAGCTTGTTAGGTATAAATCCGAAAGTTTTTAACACATGGAAAACTAAAAAAAATACAGAAAAAACTCTATTTTATAACTTTATAGACTGAGTTATTTCAGTCTAACTACATGTAGAGTATGCAATAAACTAGCCTTTATTTTTATTCATTTAATATAAAATACAATTTAAAATGTATGGTTAACATTGTTCTCATTAAATCTGTTTATTTGTTTATTTTTATTTCTCTGCAGTTTACAGTACGTCCCATAAACACTTACTACCACTGCAAGGTCATGAGCCTTCCACCATTTGTCAGGAAACACCACATCTACCGTGTAAGTATCAGTGTGTATTCATGTGCCGTGGCTTCGTGTTAATAAAGCCGACCTCGCAGATCTAACTGGTTTGAATACGTCGTGTCTGTTGAGTTTGATTACATAATGCCTAAATATATCTCATAATAATATAATTTTTCCCCATGTTACTGCCGACAGATAGAGCCAGTGATCCAGAACCATGACCTTGTGCATCACTTGTTGCTGTATCGCTGTCCACCATCGGTGATCAAGCCCTTCGAGGGCTCATGTTACAGTCAAGATAGCCAAGAGTGTTTCCAGGCGATCGCAGTTTGGGGCGTCGGAGGCGGAGTGAGTGATGTCCGTCATAAAGGGTTGGGATTTTCATTCTATTCTATTGATTTTATGACTGAGGTGTCATTTGTGTGTTTATAATCTACCTGCATGGTTCAGAAAAATAGTACAAAGCAGTGATAACATGAAGACGGATGTAGTGCAATTTTTCATGGCCTGGAATCAGAGGAGGTTTTTGCACCATTCTTTATTCATGGCTGTGTGACACATGACCCATTTAGATTATTAATTGATTATTAATTAATAAATAATATTAATAGCAGAGCCCAAGGCCTCTTCCTGTTGCTGAAGCTGGTGCCAACTAAGAAGGGTTCGCTGGACAGCACTCCTTGGATTGAAAAACACCCATTACCATGGGAACGTCCAAGGAACTCGGTACAGATCTGAGGAAGAGAATGGTAGATTTACAAAAACACAGAGGTAGACGTCAGGAATGTCTCTTAGAGCCAACAGTCCAAACATCTCCACTACAACATGCAGTAGTCAAAATAAAAAACAAAAACAACAACAAAAAAAAACAAGATATTGAAATTCATCCTGTCCTCTGAGGCAGGGACAGGGACAGGTCCTCTGATTGGCTGCAGAGACCAACTGATTTATTATTATCGCTTTTAATGTCTTCAGGCTTTCGAATTTCCCGAGGTGGCTGGACTTCCTGTGGGCGGAGATGGGAACGGGAGCCTCTACAGACTTGAAGTGCACTACAACAACCAGGATAAGACTGCAGGTATAAAGTTCAGTCTTTATTCGTCACATATACATTACTGAACAGTGCAATTCCTTATTCTTCGCATATCCCAGCTTTGGTTGGTGGTCTGGGGTATGAGAGCGCAGGGTCAGACATTATACCACGCCCCTGGAGCAGACGGGGTTAAGGGCCCTGTCGAACCGCTGACCTTCTGATCAGTAACTCAGAGCCGTAACACACTGAGCCACCGCTTCCGCCACTTATCCAGCTTATAATAACTAGCCAACACACTGATACTACTCACTCATTGTTGTTTTGACAGGTACACATCTTCCATGAATGCAGGTTTCAATTAAATGCACCTGAAAGAGGAAACAGCTGTCTTCCTGTCTATGCGGTCACACAAGTCGAATGTCATACAGTACGGTATAGGACGTCCTGGGTCCTTTCATAAGTTATGAGGATTTAAAGCTTTAATAAAACTTTTTTTTTTTTTTTGGATTTTTCCCCGATTTTCTCCCTAATTTAGTCGTGTCCAATTCCTCCCCGTCACTAGGGGGCTCCCACATTAAGGCTACTACTACCACTCAGCCGGGAGGGCCGAAGACTATCATGTGTTTCCTCCGAACCACGTGACGCCAGCCGACCGCATCTTTTTCGAACTGCTCGCTCGCGCACCGTTGGGGGCGGCGTAACACACTCGGAGGACAGCGCTATCCGCTCCCTCCGTTGCGCGAGCTCACAGACGCCCCTGATTGGCTGTAGAGCCGTGATTAATGTGGGAGCACTAAGTACCTCTCATCCCTCCCCTCTGAGAGAGCTCGGCCAATCGGCTCTCTCTAGACCTCCGGCTGCGAGAGGTTACAGCACCACCCGGGATTCGAACTAGCGATCTCCGGATGATAGGGCGAGCGTTTAATAAAACTTTTATCATGTATTTGTGATTATTCTAAAAAAAAACTTTATGTTTAAGGGTTGAGTGCAGAAATAGTGAAAAAAAAAACAACCTTGAAGCAATATAAAACTAGAAGATTCTTCTTTCCTTTACAGTAAAAAAAAGAAAAAAAAAGTATTTAAAGCTTAGCAGCATTTCCTTAACAGTAAATTTGTTAATTCTTACCTCTTAATAACTATATTTATTAAATCACAGTATGAATAATGAACATTATAACATTAGCGATGGCACTGATGTAGTTCCCAGTATCAGTACTGGGCTGAAACCAGCAACAAATGGTGGAATGGACACGAATGAAAACACATCAGATACTGAATCCTGTAACAAACGGCAAATTCCACTGGATTCAGAAAAGAATCCAATGTACATTTGGAATTTGAAATTCGATGTATAAAGAGACTTCACTTAGAAACTGCTTTAATTTATTTAATTAGAGTAAAAAAAAAATTTTTTTGAGAGTGTTTAATTGTAAAGTGTCTGTAGAAGCTCAGTAGTTTGTGAAGAACATAAGAGGGACTTGAAGTTCAATACCGGTTTATATTATAATGCCAAAAGTAACATCATATGATTATACCTGACTGTACTATTATTATTATTTATTTTATTATTTGTTATTTACATTTTCTTTCACAAACCTTTGCACTTGTATCTACTCAGAACGTTTTCTTACTTTGTGCTGTGCGCGCGTGTGTGTGTGTGTGTGTGTGTGTGGTGTAGGTCGTGTTGATAACTCAGGCTTGCGCTTTTACTACACGGCCCAGCTGAGACAGTTTGATGCTGCTCTGCTGCAGACGGGACTCATGGTCATAGGGCTGGGATACGCCATCCCTCCTAACGCTACAGACTTCCTCACCTACGGCCTGTGTGATACCAACTCATTCTCCCAGGTACAAAATCAGCTTCATCTTTTTTTTTTTATTTAACATCATGCTAAGATACATACTTTGTATTCATTTATATGAGGAGTGTTCAAGTCAAACTGGGACTTATGATGAGATTTTTGGTGAATGAAGGCGTGATAGAGATGGACATTTACAGATGACAGTACGGTGATGAGACTCTTAGTCGGTGCAAATGTTTTAATAAAGGCCGTACGTCCGTGAATGAGGTGACTTGGAGCCCATTGCACTTGTCCCGGTGAACATTTAGCGAGTGCAACACCTGATTCTTGAAAATCGGCGTTGCAGACTTGTGGAGGAGACGCATCTGTCTGTGTGAACTGTACACATGATCATTCACCAACACCACTTGCACATTACGGGAACTCAGCTGGGAGTTATTGTCACATCCTACCTACAGTCCTGACCTCATTCCAAGCCATTTCGTCAAGCCATTGGAGTTCCTGGGAGGCCGGGGTTTCAGGCATGAATCAGACAGGCAGTCCAATCACGGCTCCGGTGTACTGAGAAAACGTTCTACCTTGATGGTGTCCAAGCTCAAGTGAAACACTGGGATAAGTGCATCAGTGTAGCAGAGGATTATATACGGAGCTTTAACCGAGTTTTAACATAACTGTGTTCTGCTATTCTGCACAATCAAAAGTCACTCGTAGTTACATTAAATGCTATGGAACTTTAATGAAACAAATTAGTTCTTGTTATCACTTATAGCAGCTATACAGCAGTGGCGGCTGGTGCAAAAAAAATTTCTTTTGGGGGGGCGCAAACAAAATTTAAATTAAACTTTTAATACTCGCCTGTAAATAGGCATTTATCAGGTGATTGCGCATCATTACTACTAGTATAAAATAAAGTCCTGACTCACACCGCATGCAGTCAGCAGCTCCGCTTGCCGTAAGAAGTGCTGGAAAAGACTCGTTGAGAATGGTCCAATCACATGAGCCCAAACATTTGAAAACAATATTGATTCGCTAAGAACAAAAGTGGGCGGGTTTGGGGTGCACAGTGCCGCGCCCGAGGGATGATTTGAAAAGATCCAATCAGAGCTCAGCCTCAAGTCACATGCTTTTCAAAAATTGACGTGCCTACATAGACACTCGTTTGTCCGGCGCCCCGCGTACACGAACACAAATAAACGTAATACAGTTTAGATTTTTTTTAAATTGCAAATAAATTATATTAAGAA
This sequence comes from Clarias fuscus, assembly GCA_030347435.1. Classification (NCBI taxonomy): domain Eukaryota; kingdom Metazoa; phylum Chordata; class Actinopteri; order Siluriformes; family Clariidae; genus Clarias; species Clarias fuscus. The sequence goes on from CM059229.1 coordinate 5,044,095, forward strand.
ACACAGCGGAATATTGTGACTAAATGACTTTATTTCAATATTAAAATAAATAATTATTATGTTAAATAATTACATGTTAAAGGAGCATTCTTCTCTGCCTAACTTTAAGGGGGGCAGCGCCCCTGCGCCCCCTATTAACCGGCCGCCACTGCTATGCAGTATATCATACCATAACCATACCATATAAAATATCATCAACTTCACCACAATCTTCTGCCTCAATCACTAGAAAATCAATGTTTATGCAGTTCTGTGGATAAACGTGTTCTTTTTCATTCTTCAGGCCGTCTCCGAATCACCAAATGACCTACAGGTTTTCGCAGCTATCCTGCACACACACCTGGCAGGAAGGAAGGTGCGAGTCGGACACTTCAGGTAAAAGACAAAAAAAAAAAAAAAAAAAACCTAAAAGAGACCAGTAGCTACACTGCTGGGCCAAAAAAAGGTGCCCACTTTAAAACTTTATTAAATCACCTTTAGCAATGTGGCGTCCAGTTCATGGGATAATTTAAGAATGAGGCAGTCGTGGAACTTCATTAAAGTCATATTCATTAATGTAAACCACATACTGTAAATCTTACGAGCTAAAGCAGAAAACAAGCTTGATTGACTGAACTGTGAAACGATGTGGAAACATGAGACTGTTAGCATGTTGTTCAGGCAGAAACAGGTTAATATCTGCATTTAAGGAAATAGAAAGAAAAGAAATTCAAAGAAAAGAAGGACCGAGAGTTTGTACAGGAGAAACCTGCAGGTAGACATCACGTACTGTACTGTGTGTTCAAATCTTTGTGTGTTCTTTAGAGCTGGAGAACAGATTGATTTCCTTGCGCTGAATGAACACTATAATTTCGAATTCCAGCAAGTGACAAACCTGGGAAAAACCAAAACAGTAAAGTTGGTAGGTATCAAGTTCTTTCCATTTAAAAAAATATATTTTTTAGATTTTCCTTTTTAGACCTCAAGTGTGAGAAAGTGCAAACCTCTCTTCTCCTCCTGCAGGGTGACAAGCTCCTGGTGGAATGCACATATGACACAAACAACCGATCAGGAGTCACCTGGGTTGGTGTCATTTCTACTTTAGTAACAATGAACATCCAAGTTTAAACCACCCGACACAATCTGTATAAAAATAATAATACATTGTTTACATTGTAGCGACGTTACTGTTGTCAGCCAGATAACCAAATAAGTTTGATGGTCGGTTACATTCCTTATGAACCACAGCAACATGCAGACAATTACAAGTGAATTTATTAATTAACAACAACTTTTTTTTTTTTAAATAAACAACTTTTTTGTCTATTTGTAGCTACAGTTAATTTTGGTGGGATTCTGACAAAACTATATACAGAGGAACCTTGAAGTGCGAGCATAATTCATTCTAGAAGCGTGCTTGTATATCAAAGCACTCATATATCAAAGTGAAAATCCCCCATAAGAAATAATAGAAACTCAAATTATTCCTTCCACAACCCAAAAATATTTCTATAAAAAATTATTAATAATAAATATAAAGTAAAAATAAAACAAATTATTTTAAAAATATATATAAATACTTTTAAAAATGCAAAGCCAAGAGTTCTGTAACTTATGCCTTTATTGACAACAACAGAAAGGCATGAAATAGTCATAACAAAAACTACTGACACACGTGCTTTCCGCTTTCCGCTTTCCGCTTCCCGCTTCCCGCGTTCAGCTGCTTTGTTCTCCGCTCTTTTTGAACATGCAAATCCTTACCATTACTCACTACTTCCATCTAGCGAATAGTTCCCAGGTGGCTTAATTGTTAAAATGTGATTTTCGATTACAAACTGTAAATCTGAAAATCTGTCTATAAACATTCTATCTCAGTAGCTATAAATAAATATTCTATCTATAATTTATTATAACTACCTTTGATGGACATAAAAAACATTTTGCATATATAATAGCTATAAACAAAAATTTTATCTACAATAGCTATGAGCAAACATTTTACATCTATACAAGTAATAAACAAAAATGATATATAGTAGCTATAAACAGACATTGTACATTTATAAGAACTACTGTATGAACAAAAACATTTGATCTGTAGTCACTATAAACAAACATTGTACATCTATGGGAAATATAAACAAAAACATTTGATCTATAGTAGCTATAAACAAACATTGTACATTTATAGAAACTACTGTATAAACAAAAACATTTTATCTATAGTAGCTATAAACAAACGTTGTACGTCTATGGGAAATATAAACAAAAACATTTGATAAATGTAACATGTAACAGCTACATGTAACAGCTATAGTAGCTATTTATAATAGCTGTAAACACAAACATTCTACCTGTAATAACTATCTATATAAATAAATCTGTAATAAATATCTATAGAAAAATCAATATAAATAAACCTTACATCTATAGTACTGTAGTTATCTATAGAAGCTATAAGCATAACATTCTAGTTACTATAGTAACAACAAATTTAAATATTTTCAATCTATAGTCGCCATAAACATTTGTTTAATCACCAGGCGAAGTGAGAAAAAAAAAGCACAACTTGTGCAAAATTAGAGTTTGTGTTGAGAAACACCCAATGCTGTTGTGTAATCCTTTATTCTGCGTTCTGTTCACAGGGTGGTCTGGGAACTAATAATGAGATGTGTCTGGCTTTCCTCTACTACTACCCCGCTGCAAACGTCAGCTTCTGTAGCAGCTTCCCCAACACAGAGATGCTCATGACCGAGATGGGAGCCACTCCCAGGTAACACAACTAATTACCCTGACAGAGTCTCCCTGCTTGTGATCATCACGTCATGGCTTACCTGAAACTCTTCATTGTTCAGTAACTGGATGAACATGATGGCGACAAAGATGTGGGATAACAGCTCAGTCCTGGAGTACCAGCACATGCTGAAGAGGATTCAACAGAACACATTTGTTGGAAACGCAGAGGTGAGTTACTGTGTGCACTGTTGCGATCCACTCAGCAAGATCGGTTTTATTCAGACAGGATGTGTAAACGAGAGAGAGAGAGAGAGAGAGAGAGAGAGAGAGCCATAAACCAGAAAGAAATGGGTGTTTCAAGCACATGATCCAGCAAGACAAGAACCATTTCTTCATTTCACATCTTTTTGTTTGTTGTTGTAACTCGTACAATCTTCTTTATCTTGTAGAAATACGTGATGAACGCGACGAAGATTCCCGAGCTCAAGCTGACTCTGTCTAGGAGCTGTTTAAGAAGCAGAGCTGAAATCGAGAACGCTGCTACAGAGATCCTCCTGCTCGGGCTGATCCTCGTACTGACCCTCGTGTAACATCTTTGCCTGTCAAATAAATAAACTGATTTAAAGCTTTTAAACATGAACGATTAAAATGTGACAGCATGTGATTTTTAGTCAGATGAGATCAAAATTAAATGAATCACAGTAGTGTGTGATTGATAAGAGGACACTCGCTGGTTTAAATCAACACACAGGTGGAAATGAATCTGATCTGCGACTGCAACTTTCATTATTTTTTTTTGTCTGGTGTATTGTGCAAACTAACTTCCAACCAAATGATTTTTAGATTTATAGATTTTGTAGAAAGCTGATTTTTGGTCCAATGGAACATTTTATATTGTATCTATATTTGAAGACATTTAGACTGAGACAAACGTCTGGGCTGTTAGTTTTTTATTTGTAGTTGCACAAGCCGGTTCAACAACCTACAAAAGAAAATAAATCATAAAACACCCCAAACTAAAAGTCTGTTTAATCTTAAGCCACTTCACAGGGATAAAGCACTGTATTGTTTTTTTTTTTTTACAATCTCACCCAGTTAGTTAAGCAACATCCAGGCCAACCCATCCCCAGCCCCACCCTCTTTTGGCAATGTCCAATTTATCCTGACGCAGCAGCCAATTGATCAGGCTTTGAGACTGGAGTGCAGGTCTGGACTGGATCTTTTTTTATTTTTTTTGCCCTGGCATTTTTGGTCCAGACGGCCCATCACTACGATCCACAACTGGTTCAGGTGGACACCCAAATACAGCTGTGGCAAAAATTTCTGAGAATGTCACAAAGTCATGACAAAAGTCCATGCTGTCAATCAACTTCCGGACCACACCCTGACTGATGGCGCAGCCCATTCTTACATAATCAATGCTTGGAGTTTGTCAGAACCTTTAGGTGTTTGTTTGTCGACCCGCCTCTCAAGGATTGACCAGAAGTTCTCAATGGGATTAAGGTTGGGGAGTTTCCTGGCCATGGACCAAAACTTTTCGATGTTTTGTTCCCCGAGAGACTTACTGTAGTTATAACCTTTGCCTTATGATACTCAAGGTGCTTCATCATGCTGGAACAGGCATCGAAAAGGCATCTAAATCAAACTGTTCTTGGATGGTTGGGTTCAAGTTGCTCTCTGAGGATGTTTTTGTACCGTTCTTTATTCATGGCTGTGTTCTTAGGAAAAATTGAGAGTGAGCCCACTCCCATGGCTGAAAAGCGACCTCACAGGACTGATGGTATCACTCACCTCTTCATCTCTGGACAAGCCCCAAACAATCGAGAAGGGGATTCATCAAAAAAAATTACTTTATCCCAGTCCTGAGCAGTCCAATCCATGTAATTCTGCAGAATACAGTATCTGTCTGTCCCCAATGTTTTTTTCAGGAGAGAAATGACTTCTTTGCTGCGCTTCTTCAAATATATGAAGGTGAAAGAACTTACAATAAAGCACTTATGAATATACTTGTAATTATACTTCAGTATACCTCAGTAACATCTGACAAAAGATCTTAAATCACTGAAGTGGTAAACTTTGTGAAAATGTATATTTCTGTCATTCTCAAAACTTTTGGCCAAGGGTTCATAATTTAATTTATAAAAATAATTTTCATACTGTACAGTATATTTTAGATAAAATACAAATAAAGTGAAATATTTTAAGCCTTATTTTATTTACATTTTGATGATGATGCATATGGCTTAGAGCTCATGAAAATCAGAAATCCAGTATCTTAAAATTTTCAAATATTTCATATACTGTAAGATCAACTACAAAAAGGGGTTTACAGTATAGAAAACATTACGAGAGCATGCGCGGATGTACTTTTCAAAACATTTCTTTACCGTAAAACTATAAATAATCTGCAAACTCTCTATTTCAATAAAGTTCCACAGACTTTTGTCTGTTTCCTGACATAACTGTGTGAAACCCAAACACAATCTCGGTAGAAGATGAACTTAACCCACACTTCCTGTTAACACGGTTTCTACAGGACAGCTTTAGGAATCCAGCTGCAGCTCTGCTGCTCACAGACACTCTCACACCTGCTCGCAGTTCCACATCAGAAATCATTACTTTCACTTCTGCGTCACTTTCTAAGAAATGCTTTTACAAAGCCAAAGAATCGGTGATGCATGAAAATGGGGTTTCAATTAATTTCACAGAATTGAAATTCATTTAAGTCATTTAAATTCATGGTAATAACACTACTGCTATTATCACTAACACTAATACTACTTCTCCTATTAAAACTAACACCATTACTAGTTTTATTCACCTTTTTATTCACTTTTATTCACTACTCCTACTAGTATTATTTATACTGTTACTATTATTATTATTATTACTGCTATGACTACTAGTTAGTTTGTACTACTAAAATTACTACTATTACTACTACTTCCTATTACTGATTCTAATACCACACTATTACTACACGATCATGCTTACTATTAATTCTACCACTATTATTAGTATTACTTACTAGTACTACTTATAATTAATATATTATGTGGATTCATTTACATCTGTTCAACAAAGAAATATTTATATCCAACACTTTTCTGTGTAGTCCTTATCATTTTCAAAAAAAAAAAAAATGATATTTTAAGTGACAAGACGTGATAAGGGTGAAGTACCACAGCGCCCTCTGGTGGTCGCATCACGGTTACAGCCTGCACGTTGAAATGAATAAAATGAAATGAAATAAATAAATAAAAAAACTTATTCTATAAGTCTCACATTTCCACGGGACACAAATGCTAATTAACCTACATGGATGGATACTTTATTGATCCTGAAGAGAATTTCAGAGGGTCTAAAAACGAAAAAAAAATTCATTGATGTTTCCAAAGACCAGGTTTTTATGGTTATTGTTGTGTTTATTGTTGTTTTTGTATTATTATTGTTGTTGTTGTTATTATTGTTATTAAAACATGAATACAATATTTAATCATAATAAAGAGATAACATTGTTTGTAGAATAACGTTCGATAGCTGTTGTGTGTGCGCGCGCGCGTGTGTTGGGGGGGGGATAATTAACCGTCGCGTGTTTTAAATAACGCTCGCTTTGACATGTTTAAAGAAACGTCCGTTGGATTCGAAAATTAAAAGCTTTTGATCTCTGGGGGATTAAAAAAAAAACTTTGTTCGTTTAAAAGAATTACGTCAGAGAACGCGCTGGAGCCTGACAAGCCCCTCCTCCACTGTTCCTATTGGTTACTCGACGCGGACACTAGATGGCGCTATTACGTGGTCAGCTGCTGTGTTTTTCACCAGGATGTCCAGTGACAGTGAGTTCTGCAGCTGAAGGTAAGAGCTCACCTGTCACTCTGGAGTAAAGTGGAACAGCTTCATTATTACAGCCTCTTATCTCTGTGTGTGTGTGTGTGTGTGTGTGTGTGTTGTAATAATGCACTGTGTTTGTGTTTTTGTTTGTGCAAATAAGAGCATAAATGTGAACAGATTATATTGTTCCATTTTAAACTGTTATTTGTAAATGTTTTAATTAGTGTTAATTACTGCAGAACCTTCAGGGTCTGGGATCAATTCCCACCTCGAGATTTATTCCTGAATTGAATTGAATACACACATACACACATACATACATAAGCAGCTGTTCCCAATGAATCAGGGTCATTAGGATGCTTTAGAACAGCTTGGATATTTTTGGAATGGTAAAGCATTTTGGATTTTCACAGAGGCTGTGACGGTTTGCAAAGGGTATAAATAATTTTGGACATGCCACTTTTTGTTCAGATGTAAATAAAAGCTGATAAATATTTTTTTCCACAATGTTGCCACTTGTACATCGTCTTATTATCTTTTGGGAGAAGCGTGTTTCTTTTCTGGTCAAAAAAAAAAAAAAAAAAAAAAAGGTGAATAGTGAAAGGTGCTAGGTGAATAAAAGTAACTTTCAGTCAGAATTTGCCAGGGGTATGAATAATTTCGGGCTACATACTATAGGATAAAGCGGTATAGACGATGAGTGCTGTATAATCACTCACCCATTGTCTATACAGTATGACAGGGTATATATATATATAATCACTCACTCATCATCTATACTGCATTATATATATATATATATATATATATATACATACAGTATATATAAAGAGGAATGTGGGTGGTGAATGAGTCGACTCTTGTTGAACTGAGGTAAACAATCTGACTCAGTGAAAAGATCCAGACTCCCCATGACTCACCTGCTCCTCTCACATTTAACTGGATGAACGAGCTAATGTTTGCCCTTTGTTCTTTGAGGAAGTGAGGCACACATGTGGGAGTGTGGAGAGCGGGACGGTGATCAGCACAGACAGAGAGACGAGAGACGACAGACGGACATGGAGGAGACTTCCTGCACCCCACCGAACTTCTCCTGGGTGGAGGTTAATAAGGTGGCGGGTTTGGCTTGGCCCTGCAGCCCGGCTCATTACCGCTTCCTACTGGAGAACGGGATTAAACACCTGGTGTGTCTGTGTGAATCCAAACCCCCGGGTTATGAGAGCTGTCCGGATCTCACGCTACACCACATCGCAATGAAGGACTTCACTCCACCCAGTCTGGGGCAGATCCAGACCTTTATCTCTCTTACTGAGCATGCCAGCACAGGACAGGTGAGACTGTAACACACACACACACACACACACACATGGCTGTAGCGAAATTGTAATGCAAATGTAAGCGAATAAATCCTTTATTCAAAATAACTATAATCAGCATGACCCTCTTGTATTACATCATAGCTGTATTGAATTTTCCATTCTGATTGGTCGGAAGAGATTTGATTTTCTGTAATAGTGTCTCAGGCTGATTATTGTTTCCAGATTGTCCGAGTGCGCTTGTGCCTTGTGGTGTGTTTGCCCTATATCCGTCTCGTGCCCAGAGTTTCCTGAAATAGGCACCGGGCCCCCTGTCACCTCGTACAGCATACGAGTGCTATAGATCACGACTGAGAGGACAAGCAGCTCTGATAGTAATGCAACAAGTTCACTGCTTTAAATCACTGTTTTCAATCTTTGTAGTGAAAGTGAAACCGCTATCTGTAACAACTAAACGTTGCGTATAAGCAAATACAGCAGAAGTACATGAATGTGTCGCTACAGGAGAATAAACAGCATGTGCTGTGAGAGAGAGACAAAGAAAATGTAAGAAAATGGATTAGTGTTGATAAAGTTGATAATCTTACAGGTTCTGTATGAAAACTGCCATTTTTCTATTTCACATAGATCTACTGCCAATTCTAATCACCGTGTGTGTGTGTGTGTGTGTGTGTGTGTTCCTCAGGCGGTTGCGGTGCACTGTATGCACGGCCTGGGCCGCACAGGGACCATGCTGGCCTGCTACCTGGCGAAAACGAGAAACCTCTCAGGAGCGGAGGCGATCAAAACCATCCGGACACTCCGCCCGGGATCCATCGAGACGCTCGAGCAGGAGAGGGCCGTACTGGAGTTCCAGCAGCACCTCAGTCCAAAGACTGCTCTCTGAACACCGGGACACGAACAGCAGCAACGGACCGTATGTCACCATCACAGGACGCTGGACGAGTTCTCCATCAGGAATACACACCGCAACAATACAACAGCCGTGTGCATTATGAAATTAGAATGAGACGGTTACAGGGATCTTTTAAACTTTCTGATATTAACTGACCCTCTGGAAGCCCCGCCCCTTTTCTCGTTCTGACACAAGTCTCGATTTCACAAACGTTGCCTTCAGGGCTTAGTGGAAATCTCGTAATCACATGGTTTATGCTTGAAAAGCCCACCATAGTGGTGTAATTAAACTACAGGAACTCTGAAACACCTACTGTACTTCCTGGAGTCATGTTCATAAAAAATAAAAAAAAAAGAAAGGAAAAAAAAAGGAAAAAAATATGTAGCCACTAGGACAAATTTACCAATTATAATAATAAAAAAGTTTAACTCTTTAGTCTTTTACCTTGCTTCATAAACTTCTTGATAAACTGAAATATTAATAATGAAAAAGATTTAAAAAAAAAAAAACACACACAAACACACCGAGATGTAAATAAAAGCTGAGAAATATTTTTCTCAGCTTTTCCGACTTTTTCATACCAAATGTAGTTCATTAACATGAAATTAAATCTATCTAAATTGATATCGAGTTTAAAATGATAATGTACATTTATCACAAGACATCAAAATTATGGACTCCGAAAAGGGTCAAAGACGGCTGAAAATTTTAGTCGCTAAAAATATTTTACAAAATCTGTGTGTGGCTGCATGGAAACACTCTCTTCATGATATACATTAGATAAAAGTTTTATTAGATGAATAAAATGCTTTATTATTACTATAAACTTTTTTTTGTTTGTTTTTACTACTAGGTCTCTCCAAGCTCATGTGATCTGATCATTACTCCTCACTGTACTGAAGCCGGTTCACTATGAACACAAACCAAATCCTCTCTGTACCACAGGTTGTGCAGAAGTGTACACCCATGCAAATACAGACCATAACTCAGGGCGTGACTGTGAAAACACAACCGGTCTCCATGACAACATTTGTTTACACTGTATAATCTCAGCCATGCTCGAGCATCTGTGTGTGTGTGTGGTTTCTGTTTTTACTGCACAGGACGAGGAATGCTGTATAACTCTGACACCTCACACCCTCCAGTGCCGGATCAGACAGTACGCCTCTCTATAAGGCTACACACGGACATTCATCAAGGCTTGTTCTAGATGATTTAGACCTTTTAAAGGATTTCTGAGGACGTTCAGCTGAGAGTGAGTTTAATCATGAAAGATCGTCCAGCCTGAAAGATTTTACATCACACTTGTATGTCGACACACGCCTCAGGAATTACATCAGCCTAGCGAAGAGCCGTCTTCTTCTTAGTTTTAAATCCATCTTGGGTCTGACTTAAAAACGATCACCCTACAAGCCTCAGGTATTACATCAGCATAAGGAAGGTAGCTCTTATTTTGACATAAAAAAAAATAAATAAAAAATCAAACTTTAGACAAGTATTGCAACGTTCACGTCAAAACAGTCCGCACTTTCGACGTGTGCAGAACAACAGAAGACAGTTATATGAATAAAACCTCCCTTTATTTCTCTATATAATCCCCTGCTACACTAATGCACTTATTCCAGTGTCTCACTAGCGCTTGGACACCATCAAGGTACAGTAGACAAGTATGTTTCCAACTTGAGCCATGATCGTGCTGGCCTCCCAGGAACTCCTTTAATAGAAAAAAATGACCTCATAACTGTGTTCCGTTATTCTGCACAATCAAAAGTCCCGCTTTGACTTGAACGCCTCTCATAGCGATACTTTTAGGCTACATTTACTGTAACAGTATAAATCTTAAAAAAAAACAACAAAGATAATTGATGTTATAAAAATGTTATACCGTACCACAGCCATAATGAAATGTGGATGCTGAGTGCTCAGTCGTTACCATGGAGACGGACGGCTCAGGCAGGGACTCGTATAGCAGAAGTTTCATATGAACCACGCGCAAAAAAAAAAAAAACATCTTTCATGTAATCGTTAACGTTAACGTGACATTTTCTGTAAGATGTTCAACGTGTATGGACGGAGTCTTCAGTGTCCGTGTTTTTTTTTTTTTGTTTTGTTTTTTTAGAACCGAGGGGGGTGTAGAGGTTTTGGTAACATAAAGTTGGCAGTTGTTTATAACTTTTATGGATGTCTCACATCATGAAATCAACAAGTATTAGTGGATAAAAATTCATCATGGTTAGTTGGTTAAACTGTAGTAACTTGATGATGATGATGATTTTCCTCCAAGCTGCACGCCTGGAAGTATTTCACTCCGTACACAAGTGTAGAACTCAAGATTACAAACAGCATCGTTTTTTTTTTGTGTTTTTTTTTTTTTGTAAAATCTGAATTTATTTATGATTTACAAAAGCCTAACATGTAACAACCATTAAAATGAAATCAAATAAAACTCTTCCTGAACCTAGAGTGATAAACGTATGAGTGTGTATACGTGTCAGTTTACATTTCCGAAGCAGAAATAAAAGCTGAAAGAATATCGACACTGTAGTTGTGTTACAGTATGTACTGGGTCAATTTACAAAGTTTGTGTTTTCCTGGGGGAAGAAGAAAAATTATTTACACATACACCAGTAAGCCCAGAGTGTTAATAGAGATACACAACCACAAACTTGAACTTCAATACTGTGGCCTTGGAAATGAACAGAAACTCAATAGAATCACGGTCGAACATCAGGGGCGGGTCTGAAAAAACAAAACAAAACAAAAAAAACAAACACCTGCAACAGCAAGGCTTCCGTGTTTCACTTCTTGACTGAATATTACGTCTTTATCCTCAGCTCAACTCTCGCACCCTTCCACTTCCATCACATCCTTTACCTACTAATAAAAATCTAAAAGCGGGAAAATTAGAAAACTATTATAATAGAAAAATATAAAACTGAAACCGTTCCCTCTGTCTGGATTTACAGCACAAACACAAACCTCCTCACTTCCTGCACGCACGCGTGACGAGACTCTGCCTACGTCTTCAAATGTTCACAGAGTCGGACCGAGCGATCTGTAACGGCCTTGGCGCTTTTACGTTTCTGTACTGGAAGTACTGGGAGACAGGAAACTGGTCCTAGTCAGACGGTTATAAAAAAAAAAGAAAAAGAAAAAAAAGGGAAGGGTAAAAAAAAAAAAAAAAAAAAAAAAAACTAAGAAAGAAACGTGAAAAGTGTGGAAGTTTGCAGATAAAACACCACCGTAAAACGTCCCACATTACAATCAGTGATGCTTAAAAAAAAAAAAAAATATGAAGAGGGCGTGTGGCTTTTTTTCTTTTTTTTTTCTTTTCAGATTGAACATTTTCATAAACCAAAAATATGCCATTTTCAAATCCAACATTAATATTATTAAAACATTTGTACAGTGCTTTATTATATATCTGATACGCTGGAGAAAAACAAAAACAAACAAACAAAAAAAATCTGAAATCACGCAGTATTGTCTCTCGACGCTAAAGTGATACTTACTGGTCCAGTTATGTCACACAAATCAGAATGAATTTGGAAAATAAACCAAAAATTATGATAAAGAAAAAAAAAAAAAAAAGAAAAAAAGAAGGAGAATATAAGGGAAGCTCCGGTTGAATCTCTCTCTCTCTCGTTCCAGTGCAGGGTCAGGGGTCAGGGGTTAGTGTCGAGTCCCGCTACAAAGCTCTTAGCTACTGTTTGGTGTTCAGTTCGTTCTCCAGCTCCATGAGCTTGCGTGAAGCCTTCACCTTGTTGGAAACCTCTTTTCCCTGCGAGAAAAGTCTCTGACGCTCCTTAAACGTGAGATTCTCCGGCGCTCCGCCTATCGTGTTCTCCTGATCCGGTCCGCTGAAGCGAAAAAATTCAACAAAAAGATTGAGATCAAACACTAGGAGAAATATTAGAAATAATGTGGGAACTTGGGAGACTGATGTTCCGCAGGTTCATCACACAGGCGGGAATTCTTCATTAAAAAAAAACAAAACATAAACATGGCACTGTTCATCCCAGAGAGTCCAGGTCCCACTGAGAACAACACTTCAGACGGGCTATAGTCTGCTTACACACTGCTGGCTTTGAAGATTCTTAAGGTTAATTTATTATAATATTAGCAAGGAACTGTGAAATAAAATGTTACAAGTGTGAATTATTAACTAACTTCTGATTGCGCATCACAAAGTTCAACTACTAAATAAAAAAGGTCACAATTATGTGGTATTAACTTGCAATTCGTGAGATTTTAATCTATTAAAAATATCTAAAAAAACAAACAAAACAAAAACCTTTCGGGGTAAGTTGCTGAGAAATTGCAATTAAACAGATAAGAAAGTGGCAATTAAGTCACAAAGAATTAAAAAAAAAAAGTGAATTGACTCACTTTAGTGGAGTTTTCACACACACACAAAAAAAATACTCAGTTGCATTAAAAAAGATCTGCATTATTGGATAAACTCTCAGCTGCGTCAAATTAACTTGCATAAATTAACTTGCAATCGCAAAACTGTAATTAAATGTGATTGCTCGAAAATTTTGCAGTTGTAGGGAAAAAAACCCCCTGAGTTAATATGTGAATTCAAAAATTCACAACCGAATGTGGTTACAGTAATGCAAAAAAAAAAAAAAAAAAACCTTGTGTGAAAAACATGAAAATATTTCTGAGATAAAAATGATTACTACACATTTAACAGATTAAGTGTTTAAAATGTGATTAACTTGCAGTTGTGAAAAACATGAAACCTCAATTGCTGATCAACTGATAATATTTTTTTTATAAAATTTTTTTTAAAGCTGCTTTGCGACAACATCCGTTGTTAAAAAATCGGCACAAAAATAAAACAGAACCGAGTTGTCCGACAATCAATATTTACAAAAAAGTAAAATTACAATACTTACAAAAAATAAGTGCACTTGTATGAAAATAACTCGCCAATGTGTGATTAATGTGCAGATGTAAGAAAAAGAAATGTGTGTAAACTTCAGATAAGAAAAACGATTATATTTTATAAACATATATTCAAGATAATTGTAAGATATTCGCGCAGAGAAACGATGTTGAAAGTTTTATTCCCGTGAAGTTTCGTCGGTGAATGCTACTCACCCTTTAGTCCATTTCTCGCGCGGGTCCTTGAAGACGTCTCCTGATCCTACCACTCCCGGCGTGTTTCCAGTGTACGAATTATACCCTGTTTGTTATTTTGGTGGGGAAAAAAAAAATATACAGAAAACGTAAAATTTCAGAGCATACGTCACATCAGGATCAGGAGAACGACACGTGCAGTGTTTGAACGTCTTCCAGAAGCTGCTAGGTCCTAAATCACGCTACGTTATGGGGAAAAATGACAAATATATAGTGTAATTATACTGTGTAAATGAACATGGCATTTTATTAGTCTGTAATTAAACGCGTAACCCAGCAGCGTTCGGTAGACGTTCATCCCACGGACCGGAAGCGAACAGCTGGAAACGGCCGCAAGGGTTAGTACTCAAGCGCGGTCTGGGGATCGCTGGTCTTCAGTGGAGGTCAAAGCGCTGCTCGTTTTCATCTATACATCAACTTTTTACTTACAACCTGACCTTAAAGTAGAGTAGAAACAGGGCTGCACCAAAATCTCTAATATAACACGAGTGAAAGTTATTTAAAGCAATCCGATTGGTCTACAGGCCTTCTGGATGGAGTCTTGTACTTAATACTAGAACATCTGTACATCAAAGAGGCGAGGTATCAAATACCTTCTTTTTTTTTTTTTTTTTAAATCTATCATCTTTCCTTGTGCTATAGAAACCAGTCCTACCACAAGTTTTTATTCATTCTTGTTATACAACAAACGATTGTATTAATTATTAAAAACATCATCAGCTAGTCATCACCACTTCAGTATTAACAGCTCATACAGTTACTTCACACTCGGGGGTATTGTGGGTCAAACGTCAACAAATAAATGGAGTCTAATCCGAGCAGATGTGGGAATACACACTGGCTGGGACACCGGTCCATCTCCGGTTGTTTTTTTTAAAAATTCTATCTTAAATCATGATTAAGGTGAATATCCTGTACAGCGCTGGAAAAAAAATAAATAAGTAAAAGAGCACTGCAATTTACTTCAGAAAACTTCTGGAACATCAGCAAGAAGAAGATCACAAGAGGAGGGTCACAAACCATCAGGTAAAGCTGAGCTGTTTGCTTTTTTTTTTTTTTTTTGCAAAAAGAGTGGGATAAAGTTACACACCAAACAGCAATGTGAAAAACTGCTGGAGAGCCAAAAAATATGAAAGCTGTAGCTGCAAATCGGCGTTATTATTCCACCAAATACTGATTTATTAATGTTATTTAGACAAAACATTAATACAATGTGTTTACAAATGATTTGCATTTTGACTTATCGGAGCTATTAAAGCTCTGCACATACTGTACACTGTGTGATCTTGGGTTACTTTGATGTGTTCTGGTGATGTCATTTCCTTTAAATATACACTCTAAATAACATTAGTTATGCAGTATTTAGAATTTAGGAAAAAATATTGCCAGCAGGACTGTTCATCTCACTAATATATGCCCCTGTAAGGGGGGAAAAAAACTACATTTTTATGTTATGTTTTTAAACTAATTCTTTTGCAGTGGTCTTTTTTCCCCCAGAGCTGTACAGTATATACAGTACATGTTAATAATAAATGTTAAAATTAGCCATCCTTTTATTGACAACAGTTCACAATTGATCAATTATTAAATAATTTCGCACTCCTTTCATGTGCTTTTGATTTGTACAACAAGAAAAATCAGTTCACTGGTTTCTGGTACCTGAATTCATCATTGGAGATGACTCGAAGTTTTTGGAAATCAAACGTTTATTCTGTGAGCCACAGCTCGAACGTTTCATCATGGGTATAAACTTTCACACGGTCATGTTTCAGCCCCCATCTATATGTAATGTCATTTTTCCCTTTAGTTCACTCAAAAACAGCATTTTGATTGGCTGGAAATTTTATTTTTTTTTTTTTTAAAGAAAAACTTACTCTTGAAAGCATTGTATCGCCACCTACTGGGCTGGCATGCTCACATCATGGCTTGTAGTGTTTGTGGCCAAGATAAAAATTTAAGACGCTTTAAGAAAAGCTAATAATCTTGCTTGTGAGACTAAATCAGATTCGAATAGTCCAGTCTATTGACACGAGAGTCCGCACATGTCATGAACACTGTATGCAATTTGGTCCATATTGGTTTTGTATTTAAAGTGAGATTATTCTCAACAATAACGATCATTTCTGTGATAATTCTTTCGTTTATTATTATTTTTTCCAGTATTGGATTGGTGCATCCCTGCTGCTTCTCTCTGAACACGCTACAGAAATCAGTGATGGCGCCAACAGGCTAATACGCCGCTAGCCGCTTCACAGTGACCTCCACCTCTGACCTGCTCGCGGCATCATCTACGCTAGCAGGCTCACGCATCTGTGTGTTTGTCTCTCGGTCAGGACGAGGAGCGCTGTGTCTCTATAAGACCTACAACCTTTTTGAAATCGATCTTACTCTTCGTGGCGGTTGTGATGTCACAACCTCCATCCAAATGCATGTTGTTGAGGTTGTTGGATGATGTAATGGATTGAGAGAGAGAGAGAGAGAGGGTGACTGGATCAGACACAAACACACTGACGCTGGTGAACCAGTAACTCTCTTCCGCTGATGGTGCAAGTCGTGGAGCTAAATCTGAAAGTTAAAGTTTTTAGGAAGTGGCTCAGCTCCGTGGTCTTGCCACCAGCAGCGGGGTAGAGGATGTTCCTCCGCTGGAGGTGATGAGCCGAGCCTGGAGCCTCAGGTGCCGAGTGATCACCTGAAGCTCTGCCGGCTCCGGAGACAGGAGGAGGAGGGAAATATGCAGTGATGATGCGACAGACACACGGAGACGAGACAGGACAGCCAGACAGGGCAGAGACAGACAGACAGAGCAGTGCTGCAGACGGAGATTTAGAAGAGCAGAGCAGAAGCGAGCAGAACAAAGCGCAAACAGGCAGAAACCGGCGACGGAAACGCAGCTGGGATTAATCTCGTCAGTCTGAGCAGGGAGCGATGCTGCCACAGCGGGAATGCTTTAATTATTTATTCGCTGGATCAGAAGCGAGGTTAGTGATTTGTTCCCTTGATTAGAAACAAATGGCACTTCAGATCGCAGCGCTTGGGTGGGTGAGGTGGGGGCAGGCGTAAATATGAAGCTGATTGCAAGTTGCATGCAAGGTCAAATACACTGGGCATCTGTGTTAATCCGGGATGCAACGCTTTGTGTTTTGTGGCTGCTTAAACCCTTTGCTGGTTTGTAATACTTTTTCTTTTTTGCACAGATCTGAAGGTAAAAAAATATCCGTTAACTTTCCCCAGCACTTCGGGGACTTAATAAATCTTAATCTAGGATTCATTACAGCGTACAGCGGTACCTCGGCATAGGGATTTTAATCCGTTCCGGAGGCGAGTTCGTATTGCGAAACAATGTAAATAATGTAAACGCAGATAATCCGTTCCTGCCACCCAAAAATATTACCGATATTACACTATAATCCTATTTTTGCATTTAAAAAACAATCAAAAACATTTAGAAAAGACATGTAAATGTAAAATATGAAATAAATAGACATTAAACCTCACTTAACCGTAATTTATATGACTCGTCTCGGCCACCAGCTGCTTTAAAAAACAAACGGAAAGCGGCTCCCTTTTCTTCTTGCTACTAGTCTTGCTAACATTCTTGGTGCTACGTCTTCACTAAATCTTGCACAAATTGCAAAGAAAAAAGAAAAAAAAAAGTAAAAACTTGCTTTTGACGCAAACAAGTCGTGATCGGCTACCGGATGTTCGTGCCGCTCGCTCGGTCAATCGTATGCTGACGATGCTGCGTACGCCGAGGCAAATGTCTTGCAAAATTTCAGTTCTTAAGGCGAAATCTCACAAGGCGGGACGTTCGTATGCCGAGGTACCGCTGTACTTAAAAAAAAAAAGTTCATGCTTATTCAATTGTATCTTTAAACAGCCAAGTGTGTGTGTGCGCCTCATTGGACAGATCATTTCCCCCTTTGCCAAGTGTGCAGGAGTAGTCAGTGGAGGGCGGCTTCCTCCAGTGCATCCGAAACACAGCCAGTGACAAGAAGCCAGTGTGTCATTCCGCTAAGCCGATAGCGATCGAGCAGGAGTCTGCGGGGGCCTGAGCCTTCCCCAAAGCCAACCACACTCACTCATACACACACACACACACACACACACACACACACACACACATACACACACACACAAGCACGCACGCGGGACGGCCAGCAAAACCAACAGTACTCCGGAGTGAATTTAGAACACAGGGTGAATCACTGGGAATTTATTTATCGATCGCTTTTACACCGCCAGGATGATTGGAGAAAGAGGAATTTGGGAGGACAAGAGGAAATTTGGGTAGGTGATCAAAAAATAAAAAAAACCTAAAAAATTCAATCTGATTTTCTGCCGAAGGTGGGATAGGGAGGTGGAACGAGGAAACGAGAAAGACGAAAATAAAGGAGGTGACTATAAAGGAGGTCTACGGAATTGACATAAAAAGGAGGAAAAACTTGAGATAATTACATCTCGTCTGGGAAAGAGAAACAGGAAAAAAACAAACAAACACTAAAAAAAAAAAAAAAACATGAACGGGAATGCACTAATAAGAACGGAGGAGGTGCGGGCGGACATGAGGCCCTCCTCTCTCCGCGGCGTCTCTACCTTTGGGTTTGGTGGGAGGGGGAGGGGCTTGCCCTGGTTTGGGCGCAGTACTGTTGGCATTGGCGTCTGCAGGCAGCTGGAAGGAGCTGGACAGAAAGATTCCGTCGGAGACGGGGCGCGGCTTGCGCACAGTGGGCGGTGGCGGGGGCTTTTGGGCGGGAACAAGGTCGCCGTAGGACTTCCGCGTAGCCGAGAGCTTAACCTGACCTGCTAAGCCTGCATCATCATCCTCCTCCTCCTCCTCCTCCTCGTCATTGTACGAGACAAACTTGGCAGTGTATAAGGTGTCGGGGGAGACGACCTGGGTTTTGAGGTACGAGGTGTTTCTCTGAGGCGGGGTCGGAGGAGGGTTGGCGGTGTTGGTGTTAGTGGCAGGAGGGGGGGGCTGGTAGTCCCGCGGGAGAGGAGGTCTGTACAGACCAGGATCGTCTGGCGTCAGCAGCTTGCGCTCGGCCTCCTCGTGCTGCCGGCGCCTCTCCGCCTCCAGGCGGGTGTAGTACTCCTCCTCCTGTCTCCTCTGAGGGGGGAACAGGGGAACAGCCAGTTAGAGCCGCCTCGGCCGGCCTCATCAGCCTCTGCCTGCTCATCTACCCGATTTGCTCGTCAAAACTCTTCACACTTTTTTAGGATCTGAAGCGGGTAATTGCGATTTCCTCTACTATGGCCTCTGCAGAGAACGTCTGAGCGCTCCATAACAACATGGAGTCATGCTGCATTCCATTGTACAGAGTCAAAGTAGAGTCTAATGCATGTATCATATGAAACGCAAACAAATCTGATGAGCACTGGACGAGGGTCTGAGTAACGCCTGCTGAACTTTCACTGTCCAACCAGAGTATTAAGTGCTGAAAATTTGGATGCTCTCTAACGGCCACACCTTTACGTCCCAGAGGGTTAAAACAGGTAGAGGATGCTGCCTGTATGTTTTTTTGTGCTTACAGTACAATGGAATACAGCATTAAACTTAACACTAGCCTAAATCTTATTGGCAGATTAATATTATTATTATTATTATTTTTTTGTCTCTGCGTAGATGCTGATGTCACCAAATCATAGAAGTCATTCCAGTGACGAAAGTGTTCCGTCGTCTAAGTAATTGCTAATAATTCTTGTAAAATCTCTAGTAGAATCTGACCTAACAAGGTATAACACCCTAATAATATAATATTCATCTGGATGCTTAAATATGATTCACTTTTCATTTTCCTGCAGTCCTAAGGAAACAAATGTCCAGCATGGTCTTTAAAATTTTTTTTTATTTTTTTATTTTTTATTTGCGTTTTTGTAAATGGGTCCACTAGGAGGCGCCAGAATAATGAGCACGAATACCGGTGCTGCTAAAGTACTTAAATTTGTTTTTTTGTGTGTGTTTTTTTTTAAAAACATGTGGGAAGACTTGAGTGAGTGATATTTACGTCTTCAGGATCTGGCTGGCATTTTTGAGGGTTTTCACAGGAAGAGCTGCTCTGGTCTCTGTACATACAGGAGATGACCCTGGGTTAACGAGGGATGTAGACGTCACCGATGACATCATGGCGTGACCGGGACGGGCGGTTCCTAACTACGCCCGTCAAATGACGATGGTTTTTTTCATGGAAATGTCAGACGTTATTATAATTTTAAAAAATCTGACCAAGTGACTCATGCATGTTTTTTTTTTTTGGTGGGGACACTCAAACACAGGACAGGGATCACCATGATGACATGCAATTGGACATTAGAACTGGGTTTTTAAAATTTCCCGTGGTCTGAAGGTGACGCACAGACACAGACACAGCCACACACTGATATGCGAGGTTCTCACTACGCACTAGTGAAGGGGATGGACGTTCAGACCGCCGGGAAATTTAATGTCCCAGTGAAACATTTCAGAGGCAGTTGAGACGGTGGAGATGTACTGTAACACGGAGGTGCTACACAGACTGAGCTATAACGACATGTTAACACTTCTACATTCCTGCTGAAATGTTTCTCCCCCCTTACAGTCTCAACTTCATCTCTGGGAAACGACACCACAGCCCCTTGCTAACACCAATAAGCTCAATGCTAATACTGAAGTTATGATACACAACGTTGTGGTGTGTTTTTGCTTCACTTGGTCATAGGGGCCCTACGGAGATAAACCACCACTATTACAGTGCTGTAATTTCAGATAGATTCAGATTAAAGTCACATCACTTTGTTCAGGGCTGATCTTGATTTCAAAGTTTGTTAGCACGCCTAAGTTGCTAGCTGTCCGTACGAGCTTAACATTAGTGTACATTTACGGCATTTGGCAGACGCCCTTATCCAGAGCGACTCATATTTTTATCTCATTATACTGTACATCTGAGCAGGTGAGGGTTAAGGGCCTCGCTCAAGGGCCCAACATTCCACCTGTTTGCTCCTACAGGTGGCGCACTGTAAACTATTTGCAGATTGGCAGGCAGCACAGCTTCAACATTTTCTGTATGAAGTGAATTATTAGCTACATTTATTTAAAATTGTAAGAAATCTAAACAAAAAAATCTAAAAAAAAAAAAAAATTTATACAGAATCTGATATTTATGAAGTTGTGACACTGATATAAATGCAAAACAGATCGAATCATCACCTGGGAATAGTAATAATATAGTATCGGGTGGCCCCTGGTGATTCCCGTTCCTACTGCATACTGGAGCATAAGAACTAATTGAAGCTATTTCTTACAAAATAGAAAAAAAGTCTAAACTTTGGATCACAATAAGAGCTTCGTTTCCTTTTATTTCTATATTGACAGTTTGCACTCTGTTTTTCTACAGTATGTAGCATAATCTGCAATATTCTATTAGATTCATATCTTACAATTACTTAATTACATTCTGCTTTTTTCCTTCTTCTACGGTTTGTATAACCTGCTGCTGCTGTAACGCAATATTTTCCTTTACAGGATCAATAAAGTCTGTCTAGCTGGTTGTCTGTCTGTCTGTCTAGCTGGTTGTCTGTCTGTCTGTCTAGCTGGTTGTCTGTCTGTCTAGCTGGTTGTCTGTCTGTCTGTCTAGCTGGTTGTCTGTCTGTCTGTGTCTAGCTGGTTGTCTGTCTGTCTGTGTCTAGCTGGTTGTCTGTCTGTCTGTGTCTAGCTGGTTGTCTGTCTGTCTGTGTCTAGCTGGTTGTCTGTCTGTCTGTGTCTAGCTGGTTGTCTGTCTGTCTGTCTAGCTGGTTGTCTGTCGCATCCAAGGCAGTTGTGCTACTGGTTGAAGATTCAAATTCCGTCTCAATGTTGACTCTACATTCACGCCATCTCTGCATTCGTTCCGTTGTGTTAAAATCATGTACATTATGGTATACAACTAACGTGACAAAATATTCAACAAAGTGGTTGATATTATTTCAATGTGATATAAATACCATTTAAGAACAACAGGGAACTTTTTATCATTCAGTACTGTTGCATGTCTATGGGTTTAGGGCTCTGTATTCGATTTGTAACATTAGGATTGTTGACTTACAGCATGTAACAGGTTTTCACTGTTTTTAGTAGTTCTACGATGACGTGGCTGTTACCAGTCAGTAGTGTATACAGTAAAGATCAGTCTGGAGCCTGGCTCACTTTTGCTCTTCACAGTGTGCTTTTTTAAAAATTTTTTTAGAGCAGTCAATACGAGTACTGTACATACTGTATATACACCTACAGTATGTTAATATAATTAATCTAATAGAGCAAAGCCTTTAGTAATAACAGGAGACTCAACATCAACCTAAAAAGCGCAAATAAGATAATCATCTGAACTCGTTCGTCCCTCTACTCTACCATGATACAACCCCCTGAACTCGACACAGCGTAGTCAAGGCGCTGAGTGTTGAGCGTGACTCTCCCGAGTGCCGAGCGCTCTCTCTCTCGGGTCACTCAGCCTGGTGTACCTTCTCGTCAGTCTCTCGTCTAGCTCGCTCCTCTTCTCTCCGGCGTCTCTCCTCCTCCTGCCTGGCCCGTTCCTCCGCCTCGCGCTTACGGATCTCCTCGAGCTGCTGCTTCCGTCTCCGCTCCTCGTCCTGGAGCTGATGAGGCACATGCAACCACACGCACGCACGCACACACACACACACACACACACACACACACACACACACACATATGTTGAAGTTTTACACACTGTCCTAAGCTCATCTTGAGTGTTTGTCCTGGTAGTGGCACATTAATTATGAATAATTCTGTCATTGCTCCGTCTCTTCTTGTGTGTGTGTGTGAGTGTGTGTGTGCTATTCGAATATCCACAGCCTTCAGCAACTTTTACTCGAACAGAAAATTATGTAACTTTTAAAGAACAGTAATTGTTCAGTCTAGCGTGTACTGTAACGATAATGCCAAAGCAAAAGCAAAAAATAAACAAAGGAATTTTTTTTTTTGACTTTGAATCACCTGCTCAGGGTAAAACATAAAACAGTGTTTAATAAATGTTTGTCTTTTATAAACATCATTGTCCTTTAATAAATGTTTAATTTCTTAAGAATTCCTTTTGCAGCATCTCCTTTTAATTTCTGATTACGTTGCTTGTGATTCATACAAGGGGCGTTCGAGTGAAACTGAGACTTTGTTTGTGCATAATTCATGAAAGTTAAATAAAAAAAAAATATAAAAAAAACTCAGTTTATTTCTCTATATAATCCCCCGATACACTAATGCACTTATGACATTCTTTAAAACTTTTGAACGGATCAGATGTTATACTCCGGCCACTGTACTCGGCTTGAAGTCTTCTGTAAACGTCAATCTGTTTTTCATCTTCAGTCAACAGAAATTTCATCACAAGTCCTGGTTTTACTTTTACTTGAACGCTCGTCTTTCCACTGAATTTAATTCCGTCAAGTCTAGTCTTACTTATGACAAATTGTTTTCCTTTTTCTCTGTTTTTTCAAATGTTTTTAATGCGGCACCTCAGGTTTAAAATATGAGTGTATTTTTATTGCCTTCATGAGAAGTTGGAAACTGTCTGACTCAGAGTCTGTAGCTGTCTGAGGCTGGAGAAAGTGTATACTCTGAAAGTGCTACAAACTTAATTTTTTTTTTTTTTTTTGGAACGATTGATTCAGTTACACATTACAATTCTTTTGTATTTCCACGTGAATCTGAATCCAGAACCGACTTTTCAAAACTGTATTTATAATTTTGATACGTTTGCATTTGCGGCGGTAAAATGGTGTAGTTCCTATATAGTCCTCCAGGTGGTGCTACCGTTGTTGCTAACATTCTTGGGACCCGTGGTGCTACGTCTTCAAATCTTGCGCAAAATGCAAAGAATAAAAAATAAATAACATGCAAATAAATAAACCCTTGCTTGGATTGGCTTTCCACTGATGCAAACGGCTCCCGGACGTAGGCGCGACTTACGCCGGCGTTCGGATCGTTCGATTCTTCGCAGACTGAGGCAAATTTCTTGTAAAATTTCAGTTCTTGAGGCAGAAATCCATATGCTGAGGTACCGCCGTACCGGCTAAACCTGACGCACAAGCTAAGTCCCAACCGATGTGATGTACAGTACTTTGGATTAGCGGTGGATATTTGAATTAGCACACACTTTTAATGCTGTAAAAATGTCACTTTGATCAATAATTGTGCCACTACTAGGACAGTTTGTCACATCACACACACAAACACACACCACACTGATAGAACACCGAACTGGACATTCGTGTCTCCCGACATGAGTTTTACACATTGTACATGCAAGAACCGCACGGTAACACTCACTGATCACAAGAACGATCACAAACACGTTTCAGACAAGTGGACCGTGTAAGGCAACACCCTGAAAGGAAAAGAGATCACGGCACAGATGAGGAGCACAGCAGCATGGACAAAGCTGAGAGGAGAGAGAGAGAGAGAGAGAGAGAGAGAGAGAGAGAGGGAGGCGTGAGGCGGCGACCTGAGCATGCGGCCAGGCTCACGCTGCAGGAGAGAGAGGGGGCCAGCAGATCATGCACCAACCAGCCCTCCCTTCTCACGTCCAACCACACTGAAACGAGAGCTTCGGAAATCCACAGAGCTTCCCAAATCCAGCTCTCCAGGAGCAGGCGCCCCCTTTAAAATGACTATTTTAATTTAGATTGGATCATGTCATTCAGGATCTTAACAATGATTAAAGTTAACCAAAGCAATTTAAGGTTAATCATCAGGTTTATCCAGAGAGAGAGAGAGAGAAAAAAAAGAGAAGAAGACAGCGACGCACAGCCCAGGATGGATTCCCTGTGGAAGCTCCCCCTTCCCGTTATGTTATGTGATATAAAAAGCCCCGAAATAGAGAGGAGTGTGAAACCAAACGACCACATGACGAGGGGGGAAGAGATGGAGCGGAGAGGAGACACGGGTGGAGTTGGAAGAAACAGGAAGAGAGTGTCATTAAGATTGAGAGAACGTACCAAGTCTAGAACAGAGATTGCTGGGACAGCAGTCTGCTGCGGCGAGGAAGAGGAAGGAGGAGGGGGAAGAGGAAGAAGAGAAGAGGAGGAGGAGGAGAAGAAGAAGAAGAAAGAAACCATCAAGAAGAGCGCAGGAAGAACAGGAACTCTCAAGTCGCGAGAAAGAACAAAAGGGGAGGAGAGAACAATAGAAAGAAGGAAGAGGAGGTGGTAGTGTAAGGGGAAGAGAGGATAAAAGTGAAAACACCAGTGACATTCCTGGGCAGCGTGGGATTGATTAGCGCCCGCGGCATGCTTCCTCGCCGCGAAAAACACACCCTGGCACGAAACTGGCCCTCGCTAGGAATTCAACCATCATTCCAACATCGTCCCCAGCTTCAGGAATCATTTCCTCTTCAAACTGATCACACTCAAAAGGCTGACTATAAAAAGGGAAAATGTCGGCGCTGGCGGCTACGCCAGGGGGTGCGGTGGAGCAGGTCCGTCTGTCCGTAGGTCCGTCTGTCTGCGCAGCTCCCAGGACACATCAGCGGCAGGAATAAGGCTTTCGGGATGTGTTACACCGCAGGACCGAGACGCCACTGTGCGATCCACAGGGACAAGGAGGCGCACTCGGCTTCCCACACACTCGGGACGTGAAGTGTAAAAAGTCAGACGCGGAATCCTCATGAAATTTAAATCGCAGCGTTATTACGCTAGCATTTCTATACTAACGGCTCGTCCACAGGGACTTGGACAGTGGACGCTCTACAGTACGTCATCTAAAATAAACATTCAAGTAGATAAAATGCTGCACCTTACAGTATCTGTACAGAGATTTCTTGAAACATTTTTGGAAGGAGTCTCCAGCGTGACCACGCTCAGTTTCCCTGTAAAACATCAAGCTAATATTTTTCTTTTTTTTTTGGGGGGGTCTACCTTCATAAGAAGAAAAAAAAAAGTCTGTTGAGAGGACTTGTGCGTTTTCTATTCTTACTTTTTTTTTTTTATGATTATTATTGTTTAGTTGTGTCTAGATCCCACCCAACACTAGCAAGGCCAACACTAACACAGGCTTCCTCCAACACAAGTGGAGCCACCAACCCCACCTTTCTGAACTGGTGCTCAATTCAATAATAAAAAAAAAAATGTAAGGAATGCACCATTAGCTAGCGGCACAAGACACTCCGGGGACAGCGCTATCCGTTCCCTTCTGCTTGTGTTAGCTCACTGAAGGAGATCGTCTTTGCTAGCTGTTATAACGTTACTGACATCACCTTAAAGACACTTGTACTGGAAAAAAGAAGACTAGCGAAGGCTAGTGAAGATTAGCAGCGACTCCACTTCACTACACCACCTAGTCACTGATTACTTCCCTACACTGGCATGTCGCTAAGTTTCAACCTTTCAATCCATACGATGTGTTCATACAGCGCTCAAAATAAACCTGGAAGAATGAGGCCTCGACTTCAGACCGATGGAGTTTCGAAAGTACAAAGCCGTAATACAATAATACTGTACATACCATAATACAATGACTTTTACTCTTCTCCAGAAGGAAGGAACAACTTCCTAGTACAGTTTAATACGCTTGTATCTAATGTCTATACCTCGTCTGTAAAAGGTTTACTGTTCAATTTAAACCTGGTCCGACTAAGCGAGACTTCCCCGGGTGTTGCATATTTTAGCGCTTGTTGCTCGACCCATCAACTTCATCCTGAACAACTGCCTTTAAACTTCCAAACACTCGGGAGGATTTTCAGTGCGTCTCTTTTCTTTACAAAAAGACAAGTCGAAATTCTTGCCTTGATTTAAACACGCTAACACGACACATACTGTAGATACCGTCTATACTGAAAAAACATTAAAAAATTAATTAAAGAATTTATATCCTTCAAATGAGACGATCTCTGAGAACTCCTCGCCAAGAAGGCAGATTTCAGAAGAACTAGCTCGAGACGGAGTGCGAGCATTTCCATAACAAGGAGGTCATTAAATAATGGCTGTGCCTGGTTAGCAGTCGCGGTGAGTACTGGTTTAGATAATGAAGAGTACACCAAGATGACTTAGACTGTGAAGGCTGTACTGTTACTGTACGTCTTGGTGGAAGTAAATCAGAGATGTCGTAACGCTTCGTGAGAAGATGAAGCATGGGTTTCAGGGGGCGGGGCGATGCTTGACTGACATCCGGCAGCCTGGAAACCCCTCCCCCCCCCTCGCTAGTGCAGCGGGAATCAGCAGCTCAGCATGGCAAAGCAATGACATAAGCATGGTGCAAGTGCACATCGCAAAAAAAACATTATAAATAAAATACGGATTTAGGAAAAAAAAAAAAAAAACATTCATCCTAACACTGAAAACTTAACTATAGTAATAACAACAACAAAAAAATAAACCTTAAAAAAAGATTTCGTTTTTGGTCCGGACTGCATCCAGGTTACATGCATGAAAGTGCAAAACTAACGCTTGCAAGCTAACACATGGGTACGTGCACACTGCGAGCGACGCAAATAAGAGTATTAATAGTGCAAAGCTTACGATCATACAAATGGAGTCCGATGGCAGCACAACATAATTTTTTTTATATCACTATATGCTAAACTGTTAATTTTGTATTTTTGGTCAAGTTAGATTCCAATTATAATTTATTTTCAAACTCACTAAAGGGCCTGAATGTGAACGTGTCCTCTGTTTGGCCAGGAGTGTAACATGCCACATATTGACGGACAAAACACAGTATTGGTGCTAATTTTATTTTATTATACATATAACACGGAAAATGTGTGTAGCCAATGAAGCTACTTCTGAAGTTCATATAACATGGACGTGACCAATCTCACTTTCCTAAAAATTTTAAGTTGCTAACTTCAGACGTTTTGGGGAGATGATTTTATATGAGCCTCAAAAATGGCCATTTATTTAGTGTTATACTGTCTCACTTCAAACAATAATCATTTAAAATGCAGATGATTCATATTTATTTATGAGTACTGATACTAAAATTGGTGTAAGCTTCTAGAAGCGTATGACCTGTAAATACTGTTTCTTAAAATAATTATAATTGTTTTTGGAAAAGGTTAAAAAGCAAAAACTCTGTAGTGTCCGTAACCATGTCAAATTCATGTCGCAATATCTTTACTATTTTGCATTTTAGCATAATACACTTTTTCAGGTTTATGTTTTTTCATTTGAAATCTAAATTCTCTAAGTTTCATCTGAATGACAGTTAAGATCGTTGAAAGATTTGAATAAAAAAAAAAAAGCTCTGAATTCTAAAACATAAAAGGCCAAGAAACTGTATTTAGCAAATGTGTTTCTTTTTATCTGATAAAAATATAAAGTGTTGCATATTTGCAAAAAAAACAAACAAATTATGGATCAGGAGAATAAGAATCATTAAGTATTATGAAAGATGTTATTATGATACTACATAAACATTCACTTTTTTACCTAGGGTGAGATACCTTTAAAAAAAAAAATTTTAGCACCGGTATAATGTTTTAGCCGTAAGTTTAACGGTGTTAGATTTGGAGTCTATCTCGGACGTGAAGTGCAGACATTCATTTACTTATTTTAGGGGCAATTTATCTTAGCCAGTGAAAATTCTGGCATGCTACAGGATAGTGGGAGAAAACCAGAGGAATCCCACACTGACGTGAGAGAGACACCCTGGGACTAACTCGAGCTCAAGATCGAAGCCAGGACCTGGAGCTGTTAAATTCAAAGGCATATAATGTGATGTTTCTTTTAAGTCGTCTTTTATTGCTCATTGTGCTCAGACTATCCGGAATATTTTAGGTTCTGCGCCGGTTGTCCATTCATTCCTAAAATTAAAAACACAGCGAACAGGCTTTTATTGTGCACGTACCCTTACAACACTCCTGCCTCCATCTAAAAATGGCATCTATGGGTAAACTATTTATACGTAACACTATCTACATCCTGATCTCGGTCGCGGTGACCGTAACCGCCCTGCAGCGCCTCACCCGTGCTCTCTTCTCAGCTTCCAGCCTCTGCATGATCAGCACCGTGTCGACGTCTTCGTCGTCCTCCTCCTCCTCGTCCTCCTCGCTCTGCTTGGACTCCTGCAGCCTCTTCTGGAACTGCCACTCCAGCATGAGCTTGCGCAGGCGGTCGCTCTCCTCGGCCGTGCGCTCCGGCTTGGCCTGAAGCTCCTGGATCTCTCTGTCGAGTAAGTCGACGATGTGCAGCTGCTGCTGCTTCTCCAGTTTCTCCCGGGCGTCCCTCTTCCACGGGTCAGGGGACAGGCTGTCGGCCGCGGACAGCTCCTCTTTGCTGATGGTGATGTACTGCAGGTCGCGCCTCTCGATGGTGCGCGGCTGTTGCTGGGGCTGCATGTCCCGGATCACTGTGTCCTGAGGAGTGGGAGGAGGAGGAGCTCGAGGAAGAGTGGGCAGCTTCTCAGGGCGGGGAAGTTGTTGTGTTTGGGGTGGCTGAGCCGGGGGCAGGTACGGTTGAGGGATCTGTTGAGGTGGGGGCATCGGCTGATGCTGGGTGTTGTTGTGCAGGCCAGGTGGAGGCATTGCGGGGTTGCGGATCTGCCCCAGCTTCCTCTCCTGCTCCCTCTTCTTGCGCTCGCGCTCCTCGTCCAGCCGCGCCTTCTCTTTCTCATACCAGCGCTGCTGCTCTTCCCGTTTCTTGCGGTCGACCGCGGCCTGCTGCTGGGTCACCGACGGAGGCGGGGGTAGGGGCAGTTCAACCTGCGGATCGTAATCGTAGATCGCAGGTGGAGGTGGAGGAGGAGGCGGAGGCAGGTCTGTGCGGGACGGCTGGGGTGCTCCGACAGGGGCGCCGGGTGCGCCGGGGGTCTTCCAGCGGCCGGCGCTGCTCTTGTGGTTGCTCTGGCCTTTGCTGGAGGAGGACATGGGGTAGTTGAGGTGCTCCTGGCTGGAGGTGCTGGACTCCACAGAGGAGGAGACGTGGTGGTTCCAGGGATCTCCACCACGCTGGTACTCTGCTTCACGCTGCTGCTGCTGCAGGTGGAGCAGGTCGTCCTGCCGCACTCGATCGCCGGGGTATCTAGTGGGCATGTCACATAGCTCCTCCTGAGAGCGCGCTACCCGCTGAAACACACACACGCAAAACCTTATATAAGGCTTCTTTAACATTTAAAGCCTAAATATTCCCTTTAAACAGCTTAAACGTAACATCCTGCATCTGATACTTTGTAAGAAATCTTAGTTAATAAGAGGTTATGCTATATAAATATTTCTCACCTTTCTGAGTTGTGTAGCTTTTTTTCTTGGGTGTGTACAGTACCCGTTTATTGATTTGTATCTTGATTAGATTTTTTTTAAATGGGTGTGGCCTAAGCTTCATTGTTCAAATTTATAATCTGAGAGATTTGTGCTGCACTGTCGTTTTTTTTATCCCTTTGTATCACTTTTTGTGACTATGTTTAAAATATAGTATTTAGAAATAATTATTAGAATAAAAACTTGAACATTAAATGAGACCTATTACATAAAATTAACTTTAAAAAATAAAAATATTTTTTTTTTTTGACATTTACATGGGTGTGTTTGTGTTTGCATGGATAAGCAAAAAAACTGAAAAGAAAAAACATCCATGTTTTTTGTTTGTCTTTTTCCCCCCCATTTTTTTTTATTGGCCAGGGCTTAAACAAGCAAATTAGATTTAGACCCTAATGTGACCTAATTTGTACCATCCCTCAGGGGTGGCTCAATGGTAGCTCTTTTACATAGACACTGACACAAGGTGTTTGGAGGAGGAATGGAAAAACAGGACGTTTTCTCAGCTGGGGCATTAACACATACTTTTGGGTCACTCTGAGACTTTAAAGGAATATGGGACCTTTAATAAAAACTTTGGATGAGTAAACTAATTGCTTTGCTTGGGTTTTTACTCCCAACTGAATTTCATTTCTCATTATTTGCCACACACCCACATACGAGTAAAAAAAAACCCATATACGAGTTCCAATGCAGTTTCACCCGGATGCCCTGTGAACATTTTTGCAAAGCTTTCCTTAAGAGGAAAAAAAAAACCCCGTATTCAGTTACATTCCTAGAAAACACGTTGGTCTGCGTGCACACGCTGTCCTGGCTAACCTGCATAGCCATGTTGTTATGGGGATGCTCGTCCATGGGAGGTAGAGGCTCGGGCTCGCCGCCCTGCCAGACCTGCCCGGGTCCTGGTCCCATCCTGTCCTGAGATTTGGAGGCTGGGAAGGTGAAGTAGTCCCTGGGGTAGGTCTGCGTAGGGATGGGGTACGCCTCCGGACGAGGCGGGGACGGCTCCTCCTAATAAGAACGACAGAACGGTTTAACGGTGATTACAAGCTGGGCTTTGAAGACGCGGCTCTGATCTAGATGGCTCCACCAGCAGAACCGCGTTTAATGAAAACAGAGCACTTCCTGTAGTGTTCGGTTTACAGATCGACTAATAGCGGTTCTGTTCAGAAAAAAACAGTGTGCGGGCGCGATTGTGTGTGTGTGTGTGTGTGTGTGTGTGTGTGTGTGTGTGTGTGTGTGAGTGAGAGAGAGAGAGAGAGAACACAGCCAGAGCTAGTTACTTAATCAGACACAGTGGTTGGAAACTTGATTAAAAGTGAACGCAGCTATGTACGTTTCGATGTGTCCTTGTTTCTGAGTCGAATACGGCTTTCCAGACGGAGACATGCGAATTAACGAGAGGATTTTCAAACTTCTGATGCTCGGATTGAAAACAGATGACACCGACAAGAAAACAAGCTGTAACGGCTTCAGTGAATTTTCTTTAAGTACTCGGCTTCGCCTCACCGAACATCAAAGCAGGGTCATAAAAAAAAAAAGTCTGTATGAAAATGACCTGGGGCTGGGGCGCCAAAACTTTTAACAGCCAGAGAGCTTTTTAATTGTTAAAGAAGATGCCATCATCTAAGATGACGTTCAAAACTGGAGTTAAACATCGGGTTTTGCTTGTAGACTCTCATTTGCATGTCGGACGTGATTGGTCCGAAGTGGACTGTGATGTCACAGATTGAGCTCGGAGTAGGACGGATTTACACTCGAGCTGAAGATTCGAAAACCTTCCATTTAAAGGAAAGTGAAACATGACTTTTTCTACCAACACCAGGATAGCGACTTGAGTTGAACGTAGATTAATGGTCTTGTGTGATGGTGTTCAAATATTCAAATTTAAACCGTGTTTAAATGGTGTTTAGATAATATGTTTAATCGTGCTTAAATGTGTTGAAGTGGTTAACTATGTTTAATGGTGTTTTAAAGACATCTTAAATTGTGTTTAATGGTGTGTAAAAGGTCTAATTTAATGTTTAATTAATTAAACCTCATTTAATAGCATTTAATAAACTTTTAATTATAGAAAAATGTGTTACTGGTATTTTTTGATGGTATTTAAATAGTGTTTAGATATGCAAATGTGTTTGTGTTATGTTTTGTGTTATGTTTAAAAGTATTTATAAAAGGATTTGTGTTTAACGGTGTTTTACCCAATTCAAAGGCATTTACTCAGTATTAAATGGGTTTAACAGTGTTTAATGATATTACATTTGCATAATGTGTTTAGATATGTTTAATAATTTTAATGAAGTGTTACAGTGTCTGTTTTTAATCATGGGAAAATGTGTTTACTGGTGTTCAAAATAATGCAACAGTGTTTAAATAGTGCTATGCAAATGTGTTTGTGTGTTTAATTGTGGTAGAATGTTTTTGTTCCTAGATTTCTTTAATGGTAATTGACGGTAAATATGTTTAATGCAGTTTTTCCCCCTTGTTTAATAGTGTTTAAGGTGTGTTTACATAGTTTCTAAATGTGTTATGTGGTGTTTAAATGGGTGTAATTCTGTTAAATGATGTGTAAACATGTTTAATAGTCTTTAATTGTGCAGAATGTGTTTATTGGTGTTTAAATAGTGTTTAATGGTGTTAAAATGTGTTGAATGGAGTTTAAACATTTTGAATAGTGTTTAAAATGTGTTTGCTGGAATTTAATAGTGTGCAAATGTGCGTAAGGTATTTAATGGCATTTTCCTTAACAGATTCTGCTTGAATACATTTAATGGTGTTTATCTGTGTTTATCGGTGTTCACTCACATCAGGACACAGGTTGCCCGTGGAGACGGAGGTGATTTTACCCGGCGCTCCTGGGTACACGGGTTTCCCTCCTGGACTCTGGGGTTGATCTGCAAGATGGCAAAACGGTCACAGTAATATATAAATGTAACTAGAGTTAATAGAGAATGTTAGCACTTGCCATGGATTTCAGAAAATGAACAAACTGGTGGAAATTAATTAGATTTTTTCCCCCCTGTTTTCTTTAAAGAAGTACAGTGGAACCTTGGATTACAAGCATAATTTGTTCTGGAAGCGGGCTCGTATTCCAAAACACTCGTAAACCAAATCTAATCTTCCCATAAGAAATGAAAACGGATTTGAAAACTCAAATTATTCGTTCCACAGCCCAAAAAAATGTAAAAAAAAAAAAAGTGTTTCCGTTTGTGCCGTGTATTTGTGTGTGTGTGTGTGTGTGGAATTAGCCCCTTCCCTCTCCTCGTCTTAGACAGTAAAACTCCTCCTCCCTCCTCCCACCTCGCTTTTTAAGTAACAATCTTTGCTCGGTTTGCGGAACACTCGTAAACCAAGTTACTCGTAATCCCAGGTTCCATGTGTTTAAATATCTGAATGAAAGCTTGTAGTGCTACCGTCTGAATCTTACATGACTTGTACTGACGTTTATACAGTATATATAAACTGTACCAGGAAATCCAAAAGCATTTTAACAAAGATGATTCCATAGAGACATGAATACTAAATATAATGTTATTTTGGGAGTATTTTTACATTTTGTCCAGCGAGAACTGTTCATGTTATGGTTTCACGGTGAAACTTCTGGTTACTCACTGGCGACGTTGGGGCTGGAGCGGTGATCCGCGCGGTTCTTCAGCAGCCTCTCGTCCCTCTTCTGCTCGGGGTACGTGTCCCAGTTCCCCTGTGGGCTCTGCGGGGAGCCGTTCTGCACCGAGTTGTTGTAGAGCTCGAAGCCCTCGCTCTTCGGCCTGGTTTTGCCTTTATCCGTGCGGGCCCGGTCCGACGCTGAGGGGTTTCACACACACACACACACACACACACACACACACACACACACACACACACACACACACAACTGGATTTAATCTCAGTTTAGCTTTACTTGTTTAATTTATGTCATTTAAATGTATAATTTCTCAACCTCAAGCAAGCAAAATTATATATTAACTCTTATAATAAAAATAATAGTAAAATTTTTATTAGACATGATTTAAATGTTTTTTTATTTGCATTTTAATAATCATATATTTTGTTTATCGTAATTTTATAAATAGGAAGAATGAGTTGAACTTGATTATTTTCAAGATAAAATTGTATATTTTGCTACTTTTAAATACATAATAAAAAAATACAATACTGGTCAGGTTATACAGCACACATTTAAACATGTGTGCAACCATGCAATTTTAAAGCATTATTTAAAAAAGAAAAAAAAAAAAAAAGAAAAAAGAAAATTGTTTGGTTTCAGGGGAAAACAATCAAACTTGCATGAACTGTTATATGCGTGACATAAATATAAAAAATAAATATACTTAATTTCCTTGTCAAATATGGACAATTGTTAATAGGGCTGCATGATTACATAAAAAAAAAAATTTGTACCATTATTCTTGCACGATTATTTTGACGTGTACTGTGATTGCGATATTTAACTATTAAATGTAGCATCTAGTACACAATCGAATTTATCTTGGCTAACAAATATTTGGACAAATGATCTTAAGATGATGTCTGCCAATATTTGTTTACCAACTCAAAATGATGTATAGAAAAAAATTAATTATGAAATTATTAACAGACAAATTCCTGACTTTAGTGTGTAATTAAATAATTACACCGGTCCATATTGCGATTTAAATTTTTCTATGATTAATTATTAAGCGCTGGGCTGCTCGAAGTGAACAAAATGGAAATTATTTTGCTAAATCGTAGTTTTAAGTTACACCGGTCGGTTCAATAAACATAATAATAATTATTTAAAAAATATATAAAAATTATGCTAATAAAAAAACTAATTATGCTTGCCTTGTAAATATGAAACATGATGAAGTAAAAAGCCTTTTTTTGCTACAAGGTTTAAATAAGTAGCAATATACAACCAGGCTATTGAAGAATAAAAGGTACCATGTGAATCTATTATTAGATACGTCTCTGTATATAAACTCTCTGTAGAATCTGATGATAATCATCATTTCATCTTTCATCACGCTCAGTAGTACATCTCTCACAGTAGAGCTCCTCTTACCCCGCTGCATCATGGGAGACGGCTGGTTGAGCAGGGTGGCCAAGCCGTGGTAAATGGCGCCCTGTCTGGCCACCTCCAGAGTCACCACCGAGCCGGTCCGGGTCATCAGCTCCGCCGCCCTGACGGACACAAAAACGCCGCTCGATTAATAACACCAGGGACGTCAAAGGCAACGACGACGAGTCCAACCGATCATTTCTAAGATTAAAAAAACGAAGTGAAAAAGAATCAATTTCACTTCACTTCTCTCTCAAAGCGAGCGACGAAACCGGGCTGGCGTCAAGTGTCACATTCCCTCGGATTTATGACTTTAAATGCAATTACGAAAGCGTAAACACCATCTGCTTTTAATCTGACAGGAATCCTCCACTTCAGTGTAAAGTTCAACGACCTCAACTTGGTTGTTGTTGCTTATTTCGGAATTACAGCTGTGACGGGACAAAGCAAGAGCAAGAACTGACAGACAAAACAGCGTTTTACTAAAAAAAAGAAAAAGGAAAAAAAAGACCAGCGTTAATTTTTGAAGTAGCTGAAGTAGTCCGCACACATCGGGACGAGGGAAGGTTTAATTCAGGTGAATAGTACATGAACAAATATATACCCACCCTATTTTATATAACTGAAATATTCCTTTTGCTGAATTCTCGATTCTGATTGGTCAGGTTCTGAATTGCTTAGGTTTCCATAATGAAAGGTAAACATTAATGCACTTGATCTAATACGTTATATCGTATCCATAGCAACAGTCGACATGGGTTTTCATAGTAGACGCGCATTTGTATCATCTTTAAACAAGGAGTCTCCAGTGCTTTGCAACACTCAAAAGGTTAAACTGTGAGACTCTTCTGTCCTCTTCAGGATCGAGTCGTTTACACTCTGCGGTTTCTCAGTAATGTGAATGTTTCTGGAAGTAAACTGTCTCGCAATATTCCCGCTATATTAACTCTAAGTTGATGACGTGTCATTCTTTAACAAACAACGATCACGGTCAGGTTAGCTGTGTGTTTACACGGACCGTAAGTAATCAGAATCAGGACACTTCAATCGATTCGGTAAACCAGCACCTCAGTGGGAACGGTCTGACCCGATCCAGAGTGGATTCGTTGTTAACGGGAATGAACGGGGAGGTGGAAAACTTTAATCGTCCGTTCAGTGGGTGAATATTAGCCATGTACAGTTTTTACACACTTGATCTGACCGTTTCTCTCTCTTGTTGGAATAAATGCCGCACATTCTTTCTGTGCATATTCGGTGACGTGACGAGTTTCCGAGAGGGAAATGTTTACTTCTTTTGTTGATCTGTAAACACCATGAGACCAGACAACTCGCTCCCACCCGTCTTCACTTCAGACTTTTATCCTCCAGGTCTTGCAGCCGATCAGAACGCAGAAGGCGGGATTTATCGCAAAAGATGAGCAGCCTAACCTAACGCTAAATTCTGCGCGGGGTTATTCTCCAATTAAACGCGTAAAACTCACATCTCATCAGACTGGCGTCCGTGAAAACAGTTTAAAAAAAAAAACTGGAACGACTTCCTTCTGCTGCGGTGCAACTGGAATAAAACACTTCAGGATGTGCTCAAACAGCAAATCATCAACTCCAAGGTGTGTTCGTAACTCCACCCGTTATTAAGTTGATTATTTTCCTATAACTCCGTGCCCCTGAGTGTTTTATTCCTGACTCATCCATCGCAGACGGACAGGATATTACAGGCTCAGCTTCAACTCTGCTTCAGGAATTTGTTATGAAAATACCTCTCCTGAGAAAGCCCGACCAGACTCCTCCCGTCCACGCTGAGCAGCTGATCTCCAGCAGCCAGACGGCCGTCCTGTAATACACAAAAACACACACACAGACACATGTTCTCAAAGTGTTGTTTTACCTACATGACCTGAGCACTGAAGCACATGCTTTGTATATTTATGTCCTCACCATGTCTGCAGCTCCTCCTTTGACGACAGACTTGATGTAAATCCCAAGTTTCTCCTGTCCAGCACCCTATTAACACACACACACACACACACACACACACACACACAAAGAGAGAGAGAGAGAGACGCTATTAAAAACCTAGAAATTCCTCTATTATTCCCATCTCCATAATAGATTCCAGTGTGACACACACACACACACACACACACACACACACACACACACCCTAACCTCAGGAGGACAACGAGAGCCTGCATTATTCAGGGAGTAAAAAACCCAAAAAATTCAGCTGTGAATGAGATCAATTTTCACCAGATGAAAGTCAGCATTGTGGAACAGTCATGAAGATTAACCACTACGAGAGAGGAGGGGGAAAAAAAAAATGAAATAAAAAATCCCCATAAAAGGCTGTAATTATTCGGCTGGGTTCAGAGATCACCGCTCCACCAGGGCTGTGCATTCAGACTTCACAGCGTTACACTATTCTTCTTTTCCTAACACATCCGCGTCTCGCACAACGAGCTCCTTCAGGCCTTTTATTCGGCGCAGATGACGGAATTTCCTGCCTAAAAAAAGAAGAAAAAAAGAGCAGCCGCACAGCAACATCACGTCTCGGAGCCTTACAAGGCTCTACTTCGCTTTCTCCGACGCCCTTTTGTTATGTCTGTTATCCCTAAAGCCTGGATTTGTCCTCCTGACGAGACGCCGTGTGAAATCCCCCGCGCGCAGCCAGAAGCAGAACCCCTTAAAAAAATACGCGTTATCTGCTGCTACTTTCTGCTCTGCTGAGGCTCTCTAACCGATACACACCTGAACAAACACGGCTCAGAAACCGCACCGCTGTGACGGACACGACCGGCGCATACTGTATAGTGTGCTTTTTTATTTATTTATTTATTTTTGATATATCCCTCTATGTGTAATGTGTTTTGATCTAAAGAGTTTTAGATAAGTTTGTGTCGGCCTTTCACTAATAGTAGTAAGACCATCACAAATGGACTTAATAATAATAATAATAATAATAATAAATTAAGTACATTAGTGATGGTCTTATTCCATTTATCATCATTACAAAACAATAATAATAATAGTCATAATAAATAATAATAATAATAATAAACAAAAAATAATAACAGTAATTATTACTGTTATTATTATTATTTCTGCTTATTATATTTTTGTTTATTGTTTATTATTACTAATATATAATAATACTAATAAATAAAAATAGTAAGAGCAATTTATTATTATTATTATTATTATTATTATTATTATTACTGTTATTATTGTTATTATTATTTTTTGTTTATTAGTATTATTATTTATTATTATTATGACTATTATTATTATTCCATTTATTATCATTACAATTAACAGTTTTATTTTATTTTATTACTAATTCTTTTTTAATAAACTGCAAGCCTTAAATTCCCCCCTGGGGATGAATAAATTAAAAAAAAAATTTTGAATACTGTCACGCATATACTGTACACCATGTTATGCAATAACACTGTCAAGAACTCTCATCAGCTCTTCTCTACTTCGGCTACTAGGCTTCATGAAAAGTATTTTTTCGTTAAGAAAGTATATGAAGATTAATATTATTTATTAAAAAGAAATTATATATATTGGAAAGGAATTACCAGAGAATGTTTGTTTTGCTTCACATTTCTCTGTAGCTCTGTAGCTTTGTTAACTTGAGCACCACAAGATGGCGCACTTGCAGTTCAGGCAGCACGCAATTAAATATTTTAAGCAGCCTGGTTTCTGAATGAGGACAGAGAGAGAGAGAGAGACGAGAGCGGAATTTGAGCTTAACTAACTGTGCTTTCATTAAACTGTCTCACAGGACTAATGTGTATTGTTTGTGGCATCTAAACTAAGAAAAAGAAAAAGAAACTGAGAGAAAAATGTCTTAATATCATTAACAATTAATTCAGCATTCAGTCAGTCGACAAAGGAGTGTGAAATCTTCAACTCTCGTTTCCTGGAATAACAGCGCTGAAGTGGTACAAGTGACTTTTAACACGCTGGAGTTGTTTTAAGACAAAACCTCATCTTTATCAGATCAACTTTTTCTAACCATTTCTCGTCTGTGATTCTCTCTCCGATTACCGAACAGGGAGTGTACAGTAGTTGTGTGACGACGAGAGAAGTACGACTTAGCGTCAGATACTCAACCTTACAGAATGTGATTTCTGTGTATTAATACGTTAGACAGAGAGTTCTGCTGTACAGAGAGACACACAGACGTGTACGTGGACTTCAACCTGAAATTAAATATTTGCCATAAATATGTATACAGTACATCTCTTTTTATAATTTCAATTTATAATGTCGTCCTGATAATAAGTCCTGACATTCACTCATTAACAAGCTGCAATGTTTCCTTCCACACTTTGACGTCACTGCGCTTGTGTGCAAAGTTCCACTCTTTCATTAAAATAGATAGATAAATAAATAAATAATAATAAAAATAAAAACAGCACCTTAAAAAAAAAAAAAAAAAAACTCTTCTCTGTCTCAGTTAAGAAGTATTCCATGAAATACCTTTTCTGT
Source organism: Clarias fuscus (assembly GCA_030347435.1). Classification (NCBI taxonomy): domain Eukaryota; kingdom Metazoa; phylum Chordata; class Actinopteri; order Siluriformes; family Clariidae; genus Clarias; species Clarias fuscus. Next base: position 5,083,752 of record CM059229.1, read on the forward strand.
CTCGAGCTCACACCCATACGGGACGACACACCACGAGTGCGGCGTTACGAGCCACGTGAGGTGAACCTGCCCTTTCTGAGCTCCTGCATCTCCATCTCTACTGTAGATCTATAGACAGGAGATGGAGTCGTGTTCGCACCACTACAGGTACATCAGCTTAGCGGCGCTGGAACTCGTTTTATACAGTAGGTGAATTTAATGGCCACCGAGAGAAAAGCTGCTGTTGACTGTTTCAGCGAGTAAGCTCCAGTATTGCGCGGGATATCGCAGCGCGGCCGAACTTATTGAGACGTGAAGGAAGGAGGCGAGACGCGGACTGTGTGACGAGATGGAAACCGAATCCGCCTGGGAACGGCCTCGCAATTTCCCTCTAATAAAGACCACCGAGGCAGCTGCCCACCCACGGCACCGGCCAGCGCGGGACGCTACATTGCCGTTCGGCTTTTTCCAATGTACAGAATATACGATTCTCTAGAAATTGAGCCTGGAAAAAGAAAATACAATAATAAGACCCCATGGTGGTATTTGAGGCCGGGTACTCGGACGGCCGAGGCCGTTTCCATACCACGTGCACTTGGGAGCGAAGGAGGCAAAAAAAAAACACGCAAATTCCATCCATGACAGACCAGAGGAAATATAGGCCATTAGTGAGAGAAAAGAGAGAGTATATGGGTTAAGAAAAAGTACCGGTACCTTCTGATGTGATGTGATGCGCTGTTCTGTGTCTGCATGCTACACATCTACACAATCTACACAATTTCACTGGCTCCGCCTGACATGAGGCAATTTTTAACACAAAGGGGCATTTCAGATGTCTAGGGGGATTCCACACGGAGACAGAAAGCATCGAAAGGCCCACTGTTCATGCTTCCAGGCAGGAATGTGAGCACTGAAACCGAGCGCGCGCACACACACACACACACACTCGTGGAAAAAGGCTGCTAATCACCACGGTTCTATGTTAATGACTAAGAAACCAGTTGTTCAGCTGGAAGCTTTCGTGCGCAGGTAGACACCCGACACCCGCGCTCCAGCTGAGGTGTTCACACACTAACGGATAAAGAGCTGAAGGTCACATGCAAGAACAGGGTTCCCCGAAATGCTACGGAGAAAGGAGAAAAAGCCACATTGTGAGAAAGTCTACAGCAAGTGGGGGAATAAAAATATGTAATAGAGTTTGCTACACCACCTGTTCTATAGGTTACTGTTTCTATGGTAACGGTTTGCACAGGGACTGCGGACGTTCAAAAACAAACTGGAAATCAGATGTAATTGTAGAATCTGTGCTGTTTCTGTAAAGACATTCTATACCATCTTTAAGCGCTAAAAGTAGAAGGAGTCTCCAGTGTCAACAGAACGTTTTCCGACATGGGATAGCCTTCAGGACAGATGAGTGGGCACTTTCTGGTTGTTCTGTAACATGACACGCTGCGTGTATGGGTTTTTATTTTATTTTATTGTGGCATTAACTTTAAGAAAAACGCGAGAAAAAGAGAAGAGAGAAAAATGGAGAGAAAAAGAGATAGACCGACCGAGAGAGGAAGGAAGGAAGAGAAAGCAAGAGAGAAAGAAAAAGACAAAAGAGAAAGAAGAGAGAAAAAATTAATTAGCGAGAAGGTAAATAAAAGTGGTTTAGCCCGAGTTGGAAGCAGTTCAGGTTTAGCCTGCGTTTGGCAGGTGGTTTCATATCGCAGCTTAAAATCTGAGGCTTGAATTTGCTGGAGGCGGCGCTCCATCGAGGTCGTGACATCTCTCAATCGACCAAGTCTGCAAACTTCTAATACAGGTTTCTTCTCGGCTTATAAAGCAGCCGTGGTGGACCAGGTCCTCGCTGTCGAGTGCAACAAGACGGCAGGCGAGTGAGTTTCTCAAGCGAGTTTCTACTGTATATAAGAGAAGAAGCTTGAGATGAAGAACTCACACAGTTGGTCCAAATCCATGTTTCAAACTGCTGATTATAAACATCTGCAGAGAGACAATTACAGAGCGCGCGACCCTAATGCACGCTGTGGCATGCCCGAGTGTGGACGCAAACACACATGGATTCAGTTAAGCTTTTATAAATACAGTCTTTAACCTAAGTAGGACCTACAGGTGAAAGAGCTCTGACTTGGCGTGTTATTTAGATTTATCAGCATTTTAAAGTTGTTTTTTTTTTAACCCCTTAACAAGTGCTTGAGTAAAGTAGAGCGTTTATTTAGACGAAGTCGAGTAAACCTTCTACAAACGCCTCATATGTTGTCCTAGTATAACTTCACCTTCAGCTCATGTGCAATTGAGAACGATGGCCAATTGGTGGTTTGGGATGAACTGGAACTGCAGTCTCCTTGACACCCCGAACATCAGTGTCTTACGAATCTCACGAATGTTCTTGCAGTAGAATGCTCAAACAAGTTTTCCCAAGAGACTGGGCAAATACACTGATCCATAGGATCATAATAACCGCCTACCTAATACAGAGTAGGTTCCTGATTCTGCTACCAAAAAATGATGCAGTGTATGTTTGTTCTGACACCCTTTTTTTTTTGTGGAATTTTTCCCCGATTTTCTCCCTAATTTAGTCGTGTCCAATTCCTCCCCGTCACTAGGGGGCTCCCACATTAAGGCTACTACTACCACTCAGCCGGGAGGGCCGAAGACTATCACGTGTTTCCTCCGAACCACGTGACGCCAGCCGACCGCATCTTTTTCGAACTGCTCGCTCGCGCAAGGTTTGGACACACCTTCTCATTCAAGGAGTTTTCTTTATTGTGTTCTTTAGGCCCAAACAAGTCTCTTCTGCTTGTTGCCTGTCCTTAGCAATGGTTTCCTAGCAGATATTCTAGCATGAAGGCCTGATTCACACAGTCTCCTCTTAACAGTTGTTCTAGAGATGTGTCTGCTGCTAGAACTCTGTGTGGCATTGACCTGCTCTCTGATCTGAGCTGCTGTTAACCTGCGATTTCTGAGGCTGGTGACTCGGATGAACTTATCCTCCGCAGCAGAGGCGACTCTCGGTCTTCCTTTCCTGGGGCGGTCCACATGTGAGCCAGTTTCTTTGTAGCGCTTGATGGTTTTTGTGACTGCACTTGGGGACACTTTCAAAGTTTCCCCAATTTTTCGGACTGACTGACCTTCATTTCTTAAAGTAATGATGGCCGCTCGTTTTTCTTTACTTAGCTGCTTTTTTCTTGCCATAATACAATTTCAAACACTTTGAATGAGAAGGTGTGTCCAAACTTTTGGTCTGTACTGTATCAAAGGGTGGCCCGTGTAGTCCGATCCAATAGGACACCTACAGTAGCACAAATTGCTGAAAAGGTTACTGCTGATTCAGTTAGAGAATGTGCCAGCACTTCACTGTTTTGTTCTTAAAAGGTGCACCTACTCAATACCAGGCACGATATTGTTGATCTGAGTTACGATCTGCGTAGAATTTCACATCTTCTCCTCATGTCCATGTGGGTTTCTCAGGGTTCTTCAAATCTGGCTTCCTCTCACCTTTAAAATACGGTTTGGCTAAACAGAAATTGGCCCAATGTTGAGTATTCTCGGTGTCTAGTGTTGGATTCTAGGATGCACTCCAGATCCAGTGCCACCATGAACGAGAAACAGAAAGATCGACAAGCTTCCTATTAATTATGCTTCATTTGGTCTCTGCCTTGTCCACAAGCAGAATTTCCTGTTTATTGGCTTGTCTGTCCCATCATGAAGGAAGCTTATTGGGTCCTGGGCTCTTCACTATTGCATACGGGTCAGGCATTTCTCACCTGCTGGACCTGAAGGCGTTCGCAGATCTACATGATGCGATAGCTCACTAGTTATGAGCAACAGAACAATTTCACAGCTTGAACACCTCTCGCACATATTTGCTGCCTGGTTTCCATGAACCCCCCAAAAAGAGTGACACACGTGCCACGAATTCTGCAAACAGCCCAGGCTTAACAATTAAAGCAAATTCAGAGAATCGAGACTCCTCCCCGAGACTTCCTGGCTGAGGAAGAACACTCCAACCTGCCACAGGAAATTAGAAGCTGATGTTGGCTCCTGTTCTGTTCCATCCATTGCTCCGAGGGGCTGTTTTTCCATCTCCCTCGAGACACATCGACTTCCTGTTTGGGATTTGTGATTGATTCTGATTTAACTCTGGGATCCTTAGGGACTTGCATAGTTCAACAGAGGTTGATGTATCTCTCCGTCTCTCTGTTTAAGAGCCCGGTATGCCTACTGCTCCTAGAGTCCTCTCTGAATAGACACGTCAATCATCTCTCTTTGAAATCCACCGACGTACTGTTTGGAACGACAAAAAAAAAAAAAACCTGTTGAAGGATTCTTTCACCTCTGGCTAGATCAGGAAGCGAGGACAGACAGTCTGCTGCGGTCCTTTTGGTACTCCTTTAATGCCAGGTGCTAAACATCAGCACCAGAACAAGAAGCTTTCGGTAATGATCTGCCCGCAGCCAGACGCATTCATCACATCTTTCATCATTTAATGTTGGAGATCGTGGGCTGCAGGCTTGGGGTGAGAGTGGCCAAACAAAGTCTTTCAAGCATCACAGGACTCCGAGACCATGGTGGGGACATCCAGGCATCCGTCTTTCCATTACATCGAGCAACACCACCAAGGCAGGACGCCACGTCCTTTATTTTCATGTGAACGGTTTGAGAATGCTGCAACATTACTAGAGCTTTTATGATGTCACAGTTGATCAGGGTACATGATCAGATGATTAACTTACCGTTGACCTTGTCGAAATTCCAGGTAGCTAACTTTGTTTTCTGTTTACTCCTAGGGTTATTCCAACATTCCCATGTATTTTGACTGGAGCCAGGAAGAGATCGTGGCGTCTGGTGTAATTATCATCACTTCCTGAAATATGTCGCTGCTAGCATTTGTTACTGTTGTGACCATTACACTGTTTTAAATCACGATTGGACAAACTGGAAGCGTGGAACAATCAAGCTTTGTGAATAACTTGCAGGTCCAAAAAGCAGAAGTAGAGGTAGATGCAGGCATCTTCTTCAGTTTCTCCACTGTCTTAACCGCCGCACTACACACATCAGCTGATAAATAGGACAGGACAGATCGCCAAGCATGGTTTGTGACAACACTAAACAATCTGAGAAAAAAACGTATTCGTCTCAAAGTCGTCCGACAAAACAAGTCTCCACATGGCTTAACGTTTCAATTGCTAGCAAGGCTAGAACTGCATCTTTTAAAGCTAGGGCAAGATATCTCTATTTAACAATGTGCTTGTCTAAACTATTTAACAGTACAGTACATCTCGGGCATGTGGAGTCAAACAGGGAATGCGTACAATGTCAAAAATGTGACCTTGACAGATACAAGTTTTGAACATTAAAGTGCTGTCGGTTTGAGGAGCTGCATCGAACAGCTGGTTAAAAGATCCCGAGTCCACGGACAGAAACCCAATCCTGAAGACAAGGGCCATTAATTACAGCTGTGTGTTTAACCCAACAGGACACCCATCTGCGATCGAATTCCACTCGGGTGAATCACTGTGCGGGGCGACGCACATGCAGCGAGCATCTGGACCAAGGCTTGGCGTTTACACCGATCTCGTGACTCGGGTTTAAGAAGAGGCAGTCCAGGTGCTTGTGCGTCCTCTAGTCTTTCTTTTTTTTTCTTCTCGAGGAAGTGCAGGAATCTGCAGCGAAGCCATATCCTGCTATTGTTAGTGCGGTGTACAAAAGGGGATAGGAGACGGAGAAACCTAGCGAGAGGGACGTCATCGCGCTATTGTGCCGCACTTTGTACAAACAAACAGAAATGGGTTTCTCATGTGGTGGAGGTGTGCATCGAGTGGGAAAAGATTCCCAAAGCAGGACTCCTGGAAAATGGTCAGAACATGACCATGATGGAACGTGTATAGATGAGATCATGGACGCGTCCCGGGGTCCTCACAGGAGTGTGTGTGTTTGAATGTGTGTGTGGGTGTTTGCAGGATTTCCCTTTTCTGCTCCTTAAAATGGTCCCATAGGAGCCATTATGTTTGTCACTCACGCGCGCACACACACACACACACACACACACACACACACACACACACACACACACACACACACCCCTATAAGTTATATAGGAATGTCACGCTGTTGAGATGCAGTTTTCGGTGTGTGTGTATGTGTGTGTGCGTGTGTGTGCGTGTGTGTGATCGAGATGGAGCCTTTAAGACAACACATGCAGCATGATGAAAAAGAAACTACCACATAAATCTTTATTTACACAAAAACAGAACTGAGTGCAAAAGTTTGTACCCCCCTCGAATGAGTTCTTAATAGAGAAACTGAAAATGTAGGGTTTTTTATGCTTTGTTTATAAAAAATACAAGATGAATACTTGTTATTCTTGATAATTACAAGTTACTCTTATAGTATTATAAGTTTAGAGCAAAGGTTTGCACTCCCCATGGCATGAAGCATCTTTAAATAGAAATATATGTAGTGTGGTTTGTGCTGCAAATAAAAAGTAAAATATAATCCAAACAAACAAACAAAAACAAACAACACTCAGGTAGATTGCAGTGTGTATAACATCTGAGTGATTTACCACAGCTCTGTCGAATCCTCGAATCTGATTGGTCAAAAGGTGGTGACCAATTCGCAAATCGTAGGTTTGGGTTAACGCCCTCATTCAGACACGTCATGGTTTCTATGGAAACCGTTCACTCACAGGGATGTGATCACGGTTTTAAAAGCCTTAAAAATGATGTTGTGAAGTTCTTTTCTGTAAGGAGTCTCCAGTGTTAGTGCAACAGTAACTTTTAAAAAATTTTCTCCACACAAAAGAGTTGGTAACAAGACGAGCTACACTTCCTTTATAAAAGCTACAATTTCTTTATAAAACACTTTCATGTTTCTATAGTAGCAGGAACGAGGAACTAACTTGTCTCATGGACGTACTGTACCACAACATTAAATACAACCACAAATAGATAAAAAGCGATCGCTGGCTGGAAAAGTGCCTACTGTACCCATTATGCCATGTTGGTAGAAATGAATTAAATAATGTTGTCATTATTTAAGGGTGTACAAACTTTTGAACCACATTGTACGATAAATCTAAAAACAAAAGAGCGACGATTCCGATTAAATTCTCAGAGAGCCACCTGAAGAGGAAACAACCTCCAGCTGTTAATTAAACTCGCGTCACGTCTGTGCTACCGTCTCCCTCACCAGCTCCAAACATCTGCCAGTGTTTCCTTACTTAAAAATACACACACACACACACAAACGCCAACCCAAGCAGTGCCTTACCGACTGGTCTTTCCTCCCGACCACAGAGAACCACATGCTGCTACAGTCACTCCGCTCAGGTCGTGAGAAGAAGCTTAGTGCGCAAACACACACACTCACGCGCACACACACACACACACACACACACACACACACACACAGGCTTCTCCAAGAGCAACAACACCTTCCCAGGTGAGGCTGGATAGGATCCGAGAAAGCCGCCCGAGCTCTTCCGCTACATGCTTGAGTCAGAAGTCGGTTCCCAGAGAAGCAAACCTGCAGATTACTCGGGAGCGAACAATCCCGTGAGTCTGAGTGAACCGTCTGTGCTGCTCCACACACACACACACACACCGGGACAAACCTATCATTTACCCTGGATCCACCTCTGCTCACTTCTCGTTTCCACTCCCTCCCCTGTTTCCTCCCTCCCTCCCTCCCTCCCTCCCTCCCGTCAGTCCTTCCTCCACCTCACTCCGTCTGGAGGCACGTTTCAAAATAGAAGTTATAAAAAAACACTACAGGACGGCCGCCAACCTTTCACTTGCCTTTAAAAAAAAAAAAAAAACTTTTGTAACGTGTTCGCATGCTTTTTCCCGCCACATCTGGAGTCGAGCTGTTCCTCCACATTTATAATTTACAACTTAAAGAAAAACAATTTAAAGCAGCCTGGTGCATCTCCCGAAAACTAAACTCTCCTAAACCGTGTTTAAAACTGTGTAAAAGGTGTAATCATTGGTGACGTTTTCTGTACAGAAATGTTTTTGTTAGATAAAATAACGTTACATTAAACGTTTCTATCTCCAGCGACGAGGTGAAACAGAACTGGTTGCAGACGTTTGTACCCCCCGCCAAAACACCAAAAAATGAGTTCTTAACAGAGAACCTGAAAATGTAAGGTTTGTTTTTTTATGCTTTGTTTATAAAAATTCTAAAAGATTAATACTTATTACTCTTTATAATTAGACAGATTTTAGAGCACTAAAAGTTTGCACTCCGCATGGCATGAAGTAACTTAAAAAAAAAAAATTATCCCCCCCGATTTTCTCCCTAATTTAGTCGTGTCTAATTTTTCCCCATCACTAGGGGGCTCCACAATAAGGATACTACTGCCTCAGTCCGAACCATGTGACGCCAGCCGACCGCCTCCATTCGAACAGCTCGCTCGCGCACCGTTGTGGGCGGAGTAACACACTCGGAGGACAGCGCTATCCGCTCCTTCTGCTCGCGCGAGCTCACAGACGACCCTGACTGGCTGTAGAGCCGTGATTAATGTGGGAGCACCAAGTACCTCTCATCCCTCCCCTCTGAGAGAGCTCGGCCAATCAGCTCTCTCTAGACCTCCGGCTGCGAGAGGTTACAGCATCACCCGGGAATCGAACTCGCGATCTCCGGATGATAGGGCGAGCGCTTTACCACTGCGCCACAAAAAGTTAAAAAAGTTAAACGTTTACATCTCCAGCGTCGGACGTGAAGCTGTATCTGCGGTTTCTGGTCGTCTTAGAAACCAAGCTGCGTTTCTCGCTCGTCTAATCAACTTTAAATGAAATTATAATGAATGATCCTACTGTATATCTACGGACAGAGAACGAAGAGAATGAAAGTTGGCAGCTGCTGTAACGCAAGTGACAACAGGAACAAACCTGCTTTGAGGACGGATGTTCTGTAACGTCCAAACAGAGTAATGTATGTTGAATTATTAAATCTGATTGGTCAGAAGTGTGTTAAGTAATTTCTTGTGGAAGTTAAATGCAGACATGCAGTATATTAACATAGACCGTGTCCAGCATTCGTGTTATATCAGTTACTATAACCTCAACAACAAAAATATAAAATAAATAATTTTTTTTTTTTAAAAGAAAGAAAATCCATTGTTTAAAACCATACAATATATCTCTAATATAAAGGTGTTTAAAGCACACACTTTCTTCCACAACATTAAATTCATCTATAAATTAAAAAAAAATGAAGTTTTGCATGATTACGTTCATGTTGCTGTGGTATAATTGGAACAACATCCAAAAGGATGTGCAGTTATAGGCAAAAAAAAAAAAAAAAAAAAAAGGGAAGGGGGGGTAAATAAATAAATAAATAAATAAAAAGTCAACACCTGGGAGGTAAAGGGCGTGGCTGATTGCTGATTTTGTTTCCCTCTTCCTTCATTATCTACAGGTACAGTACGAGTTCCCACTCTGTACACTGATGCAAATGTCGCTCATGCAAAGTCTGGGACAAAGACGTGTGTGTGTTTGTGTTCTCGTTCGTTTGCATTTTATTCATCTTACAGCGCTCTGATCCCTTCTTTAAAAAAAAAAAACTGTTATATTAATTACAAATACAAGTTTTTTTTTAAAACGATCTCAATCTCGGTTTCTTGCTCCGACTCGTGAGCCTTTCAGTGCGTTTGTAAAGACAAACGCACTGAAAGTAGACTAAACACATGACACACACACACAGACAGACATATCAACGGGTAAAGTGGAACAAATGCACACTCTGGAGCTCCGCCCCTCCCTAACCTCACAGATGTAGAAATACTCCTAAACACCGGCTCGCTAGTTTCTCGTGTTTGTTGTTTAAACACTGACTCGGGATGAGATACGGGTGCTGCTGCTGCTGAGGACACAGAAACTCCTGCTTCCAAGGAACACTTCAGTGTTGTTACATATATATATATATATATATAGCATGATTTGCACACTATTAGCCTACGGTCTTTATTATAGGTCTATGAGCAGCTGTTAAAAGATCTGCAACTAGATACTCATAACTCCCTGTCACCACTTATTGGCAAGGCAAGATCCACAGCTTTGGAGCAACTTTTTGAGACTCTGCCATCTGCCCAAGAAAATTCCATAATCATTAATGATGGTTAAATATTTACCTCAATCCTCGATCTACACCGCGCACCAATGATGAGATGCCTGCTTACCTTGGCGGCGACGATGCTCAGGCCCATGCCGTTATGCTTCTTCAACGTCACCGTCACGATTTCAGGTTCCTTCCTCATTGGCTAAGAAAAAGAAGAAAGAGCAGTCAGGGCTGAAAAAGACCGGAGCAGGACGCGAGTTGCCCTGGGTCTCAGGCGCTGTCTCGTGGCTGGTTCTGCACCAGACTGGGTGAGCTAAGGAAGATGAGGAAGAGGAGGGAGGGAGAGGAAGAGGAGGAGGAGGAGGCTGGGCGAGGCGCAGAGTGGCGGTTGTTCCTTAGAGCGAGGCCCGACCACAAGGAGAAACGGCGGCTGCTGGAGCCGAAGCAAGAATGAAAGCCACAAGCGTCAGCGCCATAGAGAGCCAAACTCACGTTCACATGGCCGAGAGAGAGAGAGAGAGACTGGTTTCCCACAAGTTCTCTAACAAAAACCTCACTGCTCACAGACCAGCAGCAGATACACCTAAACCGCTTCTGAGGGAACGTTACTTGGCTCTTAATTCTGATGTAAATACGCCGCTTTAGCAGCAAGGTCAAGTCAAAGTCTCTGGATGCTTCCAGGATATTGAGTGCGTTCACACACACACACACACACACACACACACACACACACACACACACACACACACACACACACACACACACACACACACACACACACACAAAATCTACATCCTGGCTCTGTAACCCTGTAAAATGGTCAATTATTATTATTTTTTAAAAATCCAGTTCCTCTCAGAATCCTGAAGAAATCTGCTCAACACAAGGACAATCAGTCCCATGATGTCTACGCTTAATTCCTAATTAAAGAAGGAGTCTCCCAAAGAACGTATCGCTCCGTAACACATAAAATTGTAACATTCACTGAAAAAATTACATTTTAGCAAGTGAAAATATCTTGAATATGGTTTTAGATTATAGTTATCTACATTTTTTAAAACAAGAAAAACAACAAACCAAATACAAGATTACTAAACCTAGTTTTCCTACCAGAATTTACAAAAAATTTTAAGCAAATAAAATTCTTGTTGTATTGGAACAAAATTTTGCTCATTTTTAGAAATGTCTTGAAAAAAAAAAACTAAATCCTCTGCCAACAGAACAAAGTTTTTCTTAAATATTTACTAACAATGGACTAGAAATAAGTTCAACAGTTATATAGTTTTATATTAGGGTTGTTTTAATCTTATTTTAAGAAAGTGTAGCTAACTATAATCTATAACTTAAAATGAATAAAAAATCTATTACTTTAAACCTTTTTTTTTGTATATTTGATTAGAAATAAACGTAATTCAATATTAGGTTTGTTGTAATATAAGAAGGTATGAATAACTATAAGCTATAACTTAAATCTACAACTTAAAATTTTTACTTTAATATTGTGTAACATTTCACTAGAAATAAGATAAATAATTTTACATCTATAACGTAAAAGCTTACAATTTTACTATGTTTGACTAGAAATAAGCTTAATTTTATATTAGGTATGTTGTAATCTTATTTTAAGAAAGTGTAGCTAACTATAACCTATAATTTAGAATTTTTTAACTTCGATCTATAACTTAAAAGCTTAAAATTTTTGTATAAATTCTAGAAAGTATAATAGAAATATGCCAAAGAAATAATCCTATACCTGGCTTGTTCTAAAGTTATTTGAAGAAATTATACATAGGTTTGGCTAGATTCAAGAATATTTCACTTAAGATGCATTATTATTATTATTATTATTATTTTGCAGTATCAGTACACAGTTGTATAAGAAGAAGAAAACACTAAGGTACTGTAACATAATCAGCTTCGAGGCTCCACTTGGTGTCATGCTGCATCACATAATGTGGTTGATTATTTTCCTACAATTACACCACCTTGTCGGTGTTGTCTTCCCAAATGAATTACACCTACACTAGCAGAAAAACCCATCTTTGCTTGTTGAAGAAATCTGAGCGCTCATCAACTAGCGGCTGTAATCTGATTCGGTGTAGTTCGGTTATTTTATATAGTCCATGTAAACACATCGCCACTGACTAATTATAGTTAAAAAATCAGTCTGGTGTGTGCAGCCACATCGTGCACTTCTGTCTAGAAAAAGAGTTCTTCGCATTGTATACGCATATTACGTGATCTTGCCGTGTGTGTGTGTGTGTGTGTGTGTGTGTGTGTGTGCGCGCGCACACAGGAAAAAGCCCTACGCAAACGATCTGCTGGCGTTTCACACAGCTCCCTGATAAAAGCCGAGGAGCTCCACCGCAGCCTGAATGGGATCGTTAAGGAGTCGCCTGAGACGCGGGGGCGGGTCTGTCTGGCGCGTCGCCAGGTCGCGTAATCAGAGGCTGGGTGGCGCTGGCGGAGGCTGAAAGCTGGCTCCTGCACGAGCGCGGTCTGGAGCCGGGGGAAGGCCCGGCCCTTTGCGTTTGTGCACGGTGCAATGCAAACCACGATGAGGGGGGAAAAAAACTAACAAAAAACAGGGCAATTACAGGGGAAGCGGTGCAACTCAGGGGGCTTGTGTGTGATCGGGGTGAGTGGAAAGCTATCATTAACAGCGCTCGGGTCAGTAATTAAGTGTAGCGGTGGGGGCGGTGTTGACTGTAATCTAACGCACTGAGGTAGGTCTGAGGCGCGTCCACGTAAAACCAGGACGTAGCTGTATCGCGATAAACAAAGAAAAACTAAAAATTCAGAGCTACTATCTAATCACGGACGACGGAGACGACTTACGGTACAGAACAAAGCACTCAGTGTCTCAGATAGTGTCTCAAAAGTGTGTGACGTTGTTATCAGTGTGTGCGTTTGTCAGTCGTGTCACGTGACCTACCATGTCAGAGGTATCTGCGGAGAAATGGCTGTCGCAGTCCGCTCCCTCGAAGTAGACGGTCCAGGTTCCGGGTGAGCGAGGGTGAGGGGTCAGACGGCAAAAACCTGGAAAAGTCAGAAAGTCAGCACCTTAATATGCACACACATACACGCAAATCCTGGAGATCTCTCTCTCTCTCTATCGCACACACACACACACTATCACGCTGCTCTCACGCCTTATCTGTGTTTGTTTTTCATCCGGGACAAACGGTCCCAAACAAACAGCATTCCACGGGCCACACGTCAGCGTTAACCAAACAACCCTTCACCGTGCTCTGACCGTGAGCGGCGCACGACTACTTCCTGTCCGTACCTCTCTGACACAGCGGCTCCAGGAACTCCTGAAAGCCGTTGGGAATGTTGCGGACCACGTCGCAGGAGTAGCCGTCCTCCGGCAGCAGGAAGGGGAGCTGTAAGTCGGGGTCCTCCTCCAGCTGGACCTCGCGGCCGTCGCTGCGGGCCAGCTCGTCCGCCGTGTTCTCCGCCACCGCTACCACGTGATCGATCAGCTCCTGCAGGACGACACAGAGGTAATGAGCAGGAGAGACAACCGGAAGAACCGGGAGCTCACGCAGTAGATTATGCAGGATCAGAAGCGCAGCAGTAATGAAACTATTATTAATATAAAGCACACACTTGTTTATCTTCTGCTTCATTCTCATCAGGGGA